>MCJB01025933.1:102217-113243 GCA_002018475.1 Nicotiana obtusifolia
CTTTTGATTCTAGGGCTCCCACAGAGATGAGATTCTTCTTCAAATCCGGTACACATCGAACATCTGTTAATGTTCTGATCATTCCATCATGGTTCCTTCGTATTGAACTAATGCCATATGAGGTAAGAGGGCTGTTATCCGCTATGTGGATGACTCCATATTCTCCTTCTTGAAAATCCACGAACCAGTCCCTGTTGGGACACATATGATAGCTACAAGCCGAGTCCATCAACCATATGTATGATGATGTTGATGGCTCTGTTGTAACTAATGAGAAGTCTGAATCATAACAATCAGCTACATTTGAAACCATAATGGCCTTTCCATTGTTATGTTTAGCCTTATTCTTCAACTTCGGACAGTCTTTCTTCCAGTGCCCTTTTTCTCGACAAAAGGCACATTCATCTTTGCTGAGTCTAGATCTTGACTTGGATCTTCCCTTCTTTGTCCTTGTTTGATTTTGAGGACGACCCCTCACAGCCAGTGCTTCTCCTTCTCCGCCCTTTTGTTTTTCTCTCTTTCTTTGTTCATAGCTGTACAAAGCCGAACAAACTTCTCTGAGAGAAATTTCGTCGTTCTCATGAAGTAGAGTAGTTTCAAGGTGCTCATACTCATCAGGAAGTGACCCCAACAACATCAAGGCCAAGTCACCATCATCAAAAGTTGCATCCATATTTTGCAAATCTGTGACCAACTTATTGAAACTGGTGATATGTTCATTCATCGTGGTACCAGGAACATAGGTGAAGCGAAACAATCTCTTCTTCATGTACAATTTATTTTGACTGTTTTTCTTCAAAAATTTATTCTCCAATGCTTTCCATAATTTACTTGCAGAAGTTTCCTTTGTGTATGGATATTTCTGCTCTCTAGCAAGGTAGGATCGAATGGTACCGCAAGCAACACGGTTGATAGTTTTCCAATCTTCTTCTCCAATAATATTCGGTTTCTTTTCTTCAATGGCAAAATCTAGCCCTTGTTGAAAAAGGACATCTAGAACCTCGCCTTGCCACATCCCAAAATGTCCTGACCCGTCAAAAATTTCTACCGCAAATTTCGCATTTAACACAATTCTTGTCATAAGCGAAGATGCCAACGATGACGTATAATTGACACTTGATGTAGATTCTTCTTGTTTATTCTCTCCCATTTTTTACACAAATATTATTTAATAGCTGACGACACAAATCAAGATTATTTCCTTTCTGGTGTGGAAGATCAAACTAAGTTGCAACCACAGAGCATACTGAGATAGAACCTTGACTCATTTACCAAGATAAATCTTTTCTGATTTGGAAGATCAGACTATGCTGCAACCACAGAGCATACTTAGACAGTACCTTGGCTCTGATACCAATTGTTACGGAAGCCAAATGTATATAGTGTGAGTGAGTCACAACTACTATACCAAAAATTATGACAGCCACCAAATAATAAAGCAATAATAAAAGGAACACCAGAATTTACGAGGTTCGGCCAATTTTGCCTACTTCTTCGGACACAACCAATATTTTATTCCACTCTAAAATACAAGTGAAATAATACTAAAGAGAGAAGATACAAATGCCAGAAGATAAGAAGGCAAATGAGAGGTGTTTTTAAATCCTAAACATTAGGCCTCCTTCTATAAAAAAAAAAATCCCAACCAAATATGTCACCCACCGATGTAGGACTTTTGACATTTTCAACCATTGTTATGGTATCACATAATGCCCATAAATCAGGAATTGAACTCAAGACGCAGTCTAAAGTTCAGAAGAAGATAAGTGGAGGATTGTCATGAATGATGAAATACAGTCCCTTCATCAGAATCATACGTGGAGATTGGCCGATCTCCCGAAGGGAAAGAAAGCAATTGGGTGCAAATGGGTATTTGCAAAGAAAGAAGGATTTCCTAACCAAGAAGATGTTCGCTACAAAGCAAGATTGGTGGCCAAAGGATATGTTCAAAAGGAGGGACTTTATTACAATGAAGTGTTTTCTCCAGTTGTAACTTATTCCTCCATTAGAATTATGTTGGCTTTGGTAGCACAGTTGGATTTGGAACTAGTTAAGATGGATGTAAAAACTGTGTTTTTACATGAAAACTTGGAGGAGGAAATCTACATGACTCAAGCCAAAAGGATTCAAAGTCGTTGTACGGCAAGGGTACAAGAGAAGCAAGTACGATCATTGTGTGTATTTGTGCAAGCTTAAAGATGGTTCCTTTATATATCTTCTCCTATATGTTGATAGCTTCCGAGGATTCAGAAGAAATTGATAAGTTGAAGATTCAACTGAAGGAGTTCGAGATGAAGGATCTGGATGAGGCAAAGAAATCTCTTGGCATGGAGATAATAAGAGATAGACGTTCAAAGAAACTCTGTTTATCTTAGAAAGAATATTTGAAAAGAGTACTACAACGTTTTGGCATAGGTGAGAAGACTAAGCCAGTTAGTACTCTACTTGCTCCCCATTTTAAGCTAAGTACTACTATGTCGCCAAAACATGAAGCTTAACAGGAGTATATGTCAAGGGTACCATACGCAAATGTTGTTGGTAGCTTGATATATGCAATGGTCTGTACGGGACCTACATTTCACAAGTTGTTGGAGTTATTAGCAGATATATGCATAATCCAGGAAAGGAGCATTGGCAAGCTGTGAAGTGGATTCTACGGTATATTCATAATACTGTAGATGTTGGGTTAGTTTTTGAGCAGGAAAGCAATCAGTCTGTAGTTGGATATTGTGACTCAGATTTTGCGGGTGATCTGGACAAACGAAGATCAACTATTGGTTATGTGTTTACTTTTGCAAAGGCACCAATTAGTTGGAAGTCTACTTTACAGTCAACAGTTACTTTATCTACAATAGAGGCAGAGTACATGACTATTACAGAGGCTCTGAAGGAGGCAATTTGGCTTCAGGGGTTGCTAATGGAGCTTGGTATTGGACAAAAAGTATCACAATTTTTTGTGATAGTCAAAGTGCTATTCAATTAGCGAAGAACCAAGTTTATCATGCAAGGAAGAAGCACATTGATGTTCGGTATCATTTCGTAGGAGAAATCATAGAAGAAGGTGGAGTCACGGTGAAGAAAATTCATACTACAGAGAATCCTGCTGATATGCTGACAAAAGTGGTGACTGCGATCAAGTTTCAACATTGTTTGGATTTGATCAACATTGTGGAACACTGAAGATTGAAGATGAAGACACAACCAAAATTTGTTATTGAAAGAAAATTGAAGATGTGGAATTTTGCCAAGGTGGAGATTTGTTGAAAATGTCAAAAGTTCCACATTGGTGGGTGACATATTTGGTTGGGATTTTTTTCTATAAAAGGAGGCCTAATGTTTAGGATTTTAAAACACCTCTCATTTGCCTTCTTATCTTTTAAAGCATTTGTATCTTCTCTCTTTAGTATTATTTCACTTGTATTTTTGGAGTGGAATAAAATATTGGTTGTGTCCGAGGGAGTAGGCAAAATTGGTCGAACCTCGTAAATTCTGGTGTTTCTTTTATTGTTGCTTTATTGTCTTATTTATTATTTGGTGGCTTTCATAATTTTTGTTATAGTAGTGTGACTCATTCACACTATATACATTTGGCTTTCGTAACATTATGTTGTTTGAATTTTTGTTGCCATTGGAATTTAACGGTCATGTTTAGTTATAAAAAGGGCAGCTCGGTGCATGAAGCATTCTGCATTCACGCAGGGTTCAGGGAAGGGCGGCACTGCAAGAGGTGTGATGTAAGCAGCCTACCCTGATGCAAATCAGTGACTGATTTCACAGTTCGAACCCGTGACCTATACAGGTCACATGGAGACAATTTTACTATTGCTCCAAGTCTTAGGGGAAGATTTTAGTTGATGAAAAGAAATATTTAATAGTTATCCTCTTGGTGGCATCTAAAGATTACATTGTATGTATACTCTTTCAAGGTAAAATTGGATGAAGAACTAGTTCTGGGAGGGAGATAACTATAACTAGGTACTGTCATAAGTAGTGTCTATTGCTGTATATTTATGTAGTTATGCTAGATTAAATTTTATTCCATGATTTTGCAGATCGGTTGGCTCTCATACGACAACAGAGAGCAGACGCTGCAAAAAAGCGAGAGGAAGAGAAAGCTGGTAATTTCTTGAATGGTCATACCGGTCTCTTAAAATTTTGCTTTTCTGTTTCTGCTGCTGGGATTGATATAATATTTGTTCTTGTGCAGCCAAAGAGCAGAAGAAGCTGGAAGCCCGCAAGTAATGATACCAATCAACTATTCCTCAAATACAAAATATTTCCCTACCACAAGTTCCTCGATATCAAGGCATATTACAGTTTGTTTTACCTGGTGATATTGGATAACCCTTCCTTTCTGTCGATGCCACTGTGTTGTTTAAAAAGTAAAGAGTTATGTATTACAATTGTATCACTCTGAATTTGTATACAAATAGTTCAGACTGGCCTTAACATGAAGGAATCTTGATAAAGATCTTAATGCTTTTTGGCTGAAAAAAGTTAGTTGAACTAACCAGTGTTTGTACCCAAGACCTCTAATTACCTGTTTCCATTTCCTATATATATATATATATATATATATATATATATATTTGAAGTGCATTCAATAGAACATCTCCTTCCCTCTCGCAAAATTTCTCGTGGTTAAGTCCTAATTCTTCGAATATAAGTACGGTTTAATTCTTAGGTTAAATATATATTCTAATGTCATTGTATAAACAGGAATGTCAAGGAGGCAGGGAAGAAAATGTTATTCGCTATTGGCTTACTCTTATATCAGGCCTTGGTACAACATATACAGGAGTGAAATTCAAAAATAGTCAGATTTACTAGTGGTAATTGAAAAATAGTTACAGTTTCAAAAGTAATCGAAATTTAGTCACTTTTCATGTAAAGATAAATTTGAACGAAAACACTGTTCAAAATTCAAAAAATATATGTTGGAATTCCATCATAATATACTGGTCCGGCATAATATGCTGGAACTCCAGTATAAATATATTGGAATTCCATCATAATATACTGGTCCAGCATAATATGCTGGAAGTTCATACACAGGTGCTCTAATCCCTAGTATATTATGCTGGAACTTTTTGTGTGCTGGAGTTCCAGCATAATATGCCGGAAGTTCATACACAGGTGCATCAATCTCCAGTATATTATGTTGAAACTTTCCGTGTTGTAGCAAAATAGTGGCTATTTTTCAATGACTTTGTAAACGCTGGCTATTTTTTAATTACCAGTTCGAAAACTGACTAGCCCGTGCTATTTTTATGCATATACACAATGGATATGTTCTAATGTGATTGTATAAACAGAACTACATGCCGAGGTATTAATCAGAAAAACCTAAGAAAATCTCAATATGAAGGTATATTTTGTGGCAACAAGAAAGTTTCCTTAGTTGAAATTCCCTTGATTTACAAATACATTTGATGATATAAAACAAAGCAAATATTCAGCTAATGTACTTCAGCTCCCCTTTCCCCCACAAATAATGTACTAGTTCCTTTGGCTAACTTACATTTGCTGAAAGTGGGATTTGCACTGTATATACTTGCATCCCTGTTTAAATCAAGTTGGTTAAATCATCAGTATTTAGTTGATCAATCCAGAGACGAGCAAGTTCAACTGAATTCATTGTTTTTGGCTCAATCTATGTATACATATACAAAAAAGAAAGTTTAGAATGTTCGTATCTAATAAGATCATGCTCATTCTGAACGCACAGACTCTAGAATCTGAATTTGCCTCTGGATCGATCCTTGTTTAACCAGAACAACATCCACCCTTCTTAACAGCAGATACATCATCTTTACCAATGTTAATAGTTTGTCCTCTGGGCACATATGTTGGATCATCTCCTATATCAAGAGCTTTTCGACTGACCACTCGATAAATCTGTGTAAGCACTTCTGTGAAGGCATTTTCTACATTCAGTGCCTCAAGTGCAGATGTTTCCATGAAGAAGGTGTTCTCTCTTTCTGCAAAACCACTTGATTCGCCCGTGGGAACAGCACGAAGATGGCGAAGATCCGCCTTGTTTCCGACGAGCATGACGACGATGTTTTGGTCTGTGTGATCTCTGAGCTCCTTGAGCCATCTTGCTACATTTTCAAATGTTACATGGCGAGTAATATCATAAACCAGTAATGCACCCACTGCTCCTCGATAATATGCACTTGTAATGGCACGGTACCTTTAATGAGGTAGAAAAGATGATTAGAAACAATGATTCAAGGCTATATTATGGAGGAAAAATATCGTAAATATTGCGAAATGAATGATTTTGGAAGGGGAGTTTTGGAGCAACGATAAATTTTTTTGTGACTTATAGGTCACGGATTCGAGTCGTGAAAGCAGCCGCTAATGCTTGAATTAGGGTAGGCCGTCTACATCACAGCCCTCGGCGTGCAGCCCTTCCCGGGACCTTACGTGAACGTGAGATACTTTGTGCATCGGGTTATCCTTTATTTCGAAATGAACGATTTTGTATGACCATTTTAGCTTAAACGGTTAGAGATAATACACTTAAAATTACTTAATTATATTATATCTCAATTATAAACCAATAACCACTTGTGATGACACGGCAACTTTTATGAGGCTGGAAAGATGATTAGAAACCACATTCAAGGCAATATAGGGAGAAAAATATTGTAAATTGCAAAATCATTGAACTAGAGCAAGTAGGAGAAGAAGGATTCTTTTCCTAGAATCTTTTCATATTCAACCAAAACTTCACTTCTTCTCTCCCTTTTCATATTTAACAATATTTCCACCGAGAGAATTCAAAAATTAAAAAGAAAATAAACGAAATTCTTTAGAAAATTGAACATTAATGTATATGCGTAAAAAGAATATGTTAGTGCATGCAGCCATGCATTCGTCAATAGGTAGAAAGACAAACTTACATGATAAAACCGACTAGGAGATGGGATTTATTAAATGTAGTAACGGATTTAAATGTACTGTTTTACAGCCAAACATTGTACCTTATATAAGGTTCTACCATGAAATATTGCATTTTGTCTTTATAGAATCTTTTGAGAACAATAAAAAAAAAGAGGAAGATTCTAAATTGTGAAAGTGAATTCTGAGATGTATACATCTAATTCTATAATATCTAATCCTAATTGAGGACGGGTTTTTGGGGTTAGCTCACTCTTGCGGGATCGTGACCCTTTGTCCCGGCCATTGTAGCACGTGTGTCGCCCAAGATATAAGGGGCATTGATGACTTGACGTCATTCTCACCTACTTGTTTATGCTCATACGTACACATATAAAATTCGACCGTAAAACAGTACGTTCTGTCGAATCCACATATCCATTGTTAGATCTGCCACTATATTTAAATCTCATTTTTCTTAATTCAGATCTCCAACGTCTAAATTCCATATCCGACACTATTTAAATGAATGAAAAGAGAATGGTAAAGGGGAAGGATGTCACCTTTCTTGACCAGCGGTATCCCAAATCTGAGCTTTGATAATCTTGTCATCGACATGAATTGTACGAGTGGCAAATTCAACGCCAATGGTAGACTTTGATTCTTGGCTAAATTCATTTTTAGTAAAACGAGAAAGCAAGTTAGATTTTCCAACACCAGAATCCCCTATTAACACAACCTTGAATAAATAATCATAATCTTCATCTGCCCTATATGCCCCCATTTTCCCTTTTCTTCAATCTTTATTTTTGTGGTTATATTCTTCTACATATGAATGGGAAATTACACTTTCTCTTTTGATTTTTATTTTTTTACCTTTCACCCTCCCTTCTAATTGACTTTTTTTCTTTTGGATTATTGTGGATTTGAAAGAGAGGGAGAAAGAGAGAAAATGGGAGAGAGATTATAATAAAATGGATATTCTTGGATTAATAATTTACCTCAAATAAAATAACAAATCACCTCTCCTTTTGTTTAGGAAAGATGGAGAGTAGGAGTTTTTCAGTTTGGCATAAAATATGATATGTTGTTAAAATTAAGCCTATAAATAATTATAATAAAGATTCAGAAAAGCACAATGCACCTAATGAAGTGACTAATTATTATGGTTCATTTTTTTTCCCAAGAAAATTTGAAGAATGAAAAATGCGACACATGTGTTTTTAGATTTAAACATTGTTTTGGAAAATATTGATAATTTTTTTTAACTAATTAAGTTATTTAATAAATAGTTGCTCAATATTTTCTATTGCAAGAAATTAACTGTTCAATATTAGTTGGCGTTTTGATAGATTGGTTTCTTAGAAATCATTCACTTGCAGCGTAAAAATCGCAAGTTTTGATAAATTTTTTACTTTTATTATAATTAATTTTCAAAAATTGTGAAATAGATTTCTTTTTGGCGAAATCACACATTAATGAAGTCAATAAACAATTGCTGAGGTAGAATATAAAGCAAGAAAAATTGCAACTTTGAATGAAGAGCAACATAGCATATCAAGTGGATCATAGCTCAATTTAACAAAATGGTAATATTTAATGTGAAATGAGCTTGGTTATGAAATTTAGGTACAAATGCTCGACATTTTGCAGTTTAAATTCATTCTATAAAAAGTTATAACCTTTCTATATATTAAAGGTGCAACGGTGCGTATACACCTTTTTGGAAAAGAAAACACGTATTTTGCCCGGGGACACTATTATTCTATCTGTTTCAAATTATCTGTCGTGATTTTAAAAAATAATTATCTCAAATTTTTTATCATTTTAGAAGTTCAAGACAAAATTAATTATTTTTTCTCATTTTAACCTTAATAGTTAATTGTTCTTGAAGATGGAGATGTCACATAAATAGAATAAATATTCAATACGGAAAGACAATATCTTAAGATATAAATAAGGGTAAAATAGTCAAAAATTTCTAAATAATGTTTTTTAGCAGTCGTATTAAAAAAACACGACAGATAATTTGAGCTACAATACCAATGTAAATTAATGCTTACAAGTTGACATGAAATCGCCTATTAGGTTATTAATATAGCAAGTGCTTAAGTAAAATGTAGTAGGTACTTATTCGATATATCTTAATCAAAATTAGCTGAATTAACTAGAGATAAATCCTCTAAGTATATTTGAATCGCCTATTCGGTTATTAATATTATCTGCTGCTATAAATAATTGAGTTTTTTTCTATATTTCAATACTATGAATTTGAATCACTTAAGTTGTGTTTCGTAAAATCACTTAAATATGAAAATAATAGCCTATATTATGTGAAACGCAATCTTAAAATCGAGTCATTTTTGTAAGATATTTGGAGATTGTGAGATCGACATGCTTAAAATAATTTTAACTTCTTAGAAAAATTAAATTTGTCAACTGCCTCTTTTCTTTTCGACATCGTCTAAATCGCTTAAGTTAGGTGCTAATAACCAAGGGGTCGTTTGGTAGGCTGTACTAAGTTAAATAATTCTTGTATAAAAATTTAATCCGTCCAATACAATGTTTGGTTGCTCAATTCAATTTATGCATACCTAATATATGGATTACTTATACCTCATAGGAGGACTTAGCTAATACTAAGAAAACCAAGAGATTACTTATACCAGGTTTAACTATACCTGAATAAGACCCTAAAATTACTAAACCGCCCCTCAAACCCTTTTTTAATACAATGAACCAAACACTTGATGAAAAATAATCCAAACACTATAATCCCTACATTACTAATACCTGCATTACTAATCCCTGATAATTGGTAGAAAAAGTACTAATTAATGTATAAGTTATCCCATATTTAGCTCTTGTTTGTGTGGATTTGGATATTAATCACATTGATTCATATTAATATAATATATTTTTATGTGTAGGAATGAGTTAAAAGCAATCGGGGACGAAACCGGGAAAGAAACAAGCTAAAACAAGAAGAATCGGACAAAGGAAGACTCCAGCCCACAGGCCAGCGCCCAGCGCTGCCTGTGGCGCTGAAGACAGTGAAGCTGGAAAAGCCTACTGCCCGCAGTCCCCTGGAGGGCGCTGGGCGCCACTCAGGGGGCCAACTGCGGGAAAAGTGTCCTACTTCGTCTAGAAGACCCCTAAACCGACCCAAAACCTTCCCAACTCCTATATAAACATCCCTAAACCCATTTTCAAGGGGGAGAACGTGATTTTGGGAGCAAAAGGAAGCGAGGAACATCAACAACATCAACAAATTCTTAGTTCATCAATCCAAACTAGTATCTTTATTTTAATTTTTCTTATTTAGTTATTTGATTTTGTTGAACATGAGTGGCTAATCACCCCTTGTTCTGGGGTTGTGATTAGCCATGAATATTGTGTTTCTAACTTGATGGATTTGTTTTAATAGTTAATGTGGCTAAGATTGTTTCTTCAATTCTATGCTTAATTTCTTAATTGTTTTGGCCATCAATTAAGTTCTATCAATTATCTATGCTATGTTTGGGAAAACTAAGTATAGATTAGAATAAGAATTGAAGAGAGCATGTTCTTAACTTTATTCAAAAGAGCGGATTCGTGGTTAGGATAGGAATATACTTAATCACCATGCTTAATTATATAATCGTGTTCTTAATGCATTCTTGCTAGATTAATTCCATAGGAAGGCATTAATCTTGTTAGGAATAGGCGAATAGTACTTCGGAAGAAGGCTATGAGTATCATTATCGATTAATTAGCAATCTTACATTAACTATATGAAACGATAAAATCAATTAGAACGCAATAGGATTGGCAATAGAATCACAACCCTGGAATCTTTGCTTTATTGATTACAAAATACATAATTATTCTTTGCAAATTCTTAGATTAAATTAGAATTACAATTTAGAATAAATCATATACTAAACTTGATCTTTACTTGATTAGATAACGATATTAGTTGTTATAAAGTAGTAATTTAAGTCCCTTGGGTACGATAATCCGGACTCATTGTCCTATATTACTTGTCGACCACGTATACTTGCGTGTGCGTTAGGAAGCAACAAAAGACCCATTAAGAAAATTTTGCAGCAAACCAATTACTTTCTTTCATTGTTAACATATACAAAACAACCTCTCT
>MCJB01025944.1:6836-48184 GCA_002018475.1 Nicotiana obtusifolia
TTTTGTTAATAGCTTTTTCTTGTATAAATAGAAGAGACGGAGGAAGCAAGTAGGACAGAGAAGCCTTCACGGGCAAAAGTTTCCTCACATCTCAAATCTCTCTGACCCCTCTCTTTACAAATATATATTAAGAAATAAACTACTTTGTTCATACATGGAACATATATCACAAACTACTTCAGATACTACATAGGAAAATCTACCTACAGAGGTATGTTTATTTTTCATTATGAATAGCTAAACTTTTATATTCCTGATAATCTCTTAAATGTTATACTAGTTTAATCATGTTATAGTATTGTTTTACTGAACATTTTTAGTAAGTTTGCCATACGAGTAAGTAGGCTGAGAGTAGTCAAGCCCAGGCTATGCCGTCCTAAGGTGGAAACCGGAAAAGGCAAGGAGGCCGTGTTAAGGGGAGTACACAGTGTTGAGGCGCTGCTAGGGTAGATGATTGAAGCCGAAAAAAGTATGGTAGTGACTAAACAAAATGTTCAGGATAACTTTAGTATAATATGATAAAACTATAATAACATATATAGAGATTAGAGGGAATAAATGTTTAGAATTAATGAAAATGGTAAATACTTATTTGTTAGATAACAATCAATAATATAAGATACTGGTACTATATCTACTTAGAAAACTTAATAATGATGTCAAAGAAAAAGTATTTGACCTACTAATTATGGAAGAAATAATAGAATATACCGAATTCATGCAGCTAATAGAACAACAGTGGTATGATTTTGACATACTATATAATATAGATTTATACGACTCAGATATATATTCAGATTAATGATAAATCAAGAATATTTAGAACGTTGGATAAAAACTATGAAAAATCTAGATTTATTAGAAAAATTACTTATAGACAATATAACAAGTTATATTAGAACACAAGACATAGAATATTTAGATTTTATTAACGAAAACGTTAAAGAAATGAAGATATTAATACCACTAAAACATGAATACCATGAAAAAGCCTTCCCTAAAAATTAATACTTAACAAAATGAATTCCAAAATAGTAAGTTTCGAATTTCCCGGTGAACCAGTCTTATAATGAAAGGGTGATGCAGTAGCACCTAGGGGTAGGTTTATTTCCTACCTTAAAGCAAGAAAGATGATTTCCAAAGGGTATATCTGTCTTTTGGTTCAAGTTAGGAATGCAGATGCTCAGATTCCCACTCTCCAATCAGTACCAATTGTAAATGAGTTCCCATAAGTATTTCCCGAAGATCTTCACGGAGTCCCTCCCGATAGAGAGATTGATTTTGGAATTGATCTACTCCCCGACACTAAGCCGATATCTATTCCACCTTATATGATGGCTCCAGCGGAGTTGAAAGAGCTAAAAGTCCAATAGAAAGATCTTCTACATAAGGGATTTATAAGGCCAAGTGTCTCACCTTGGGGCGCTCTGGTCTTGTTTGTTCGAAGAAGGATGGGTCAATGCGCATGTGCATTGACTATCGTCAGTTGAATAAAGTCACCATCAAGAACAAGTACCCTCTTCCTAGAATAGATGATTTATTCTATCAACTGCAGGGCGCCCAGTGTTATTCCAAGATTGACCTCAGATCGGGGTACCATCAGTTAAAGGTTAAGGAAGGTGATGTTCCTAAAACAGCTTTCAAGACAAGTTATGGGCATTTCAAATTTTTGGTAATGTCATTTGGTTTAGCGAATGCACCAGAGCTTTCATGGACCTTATGAATAGGGTCTTCAATCCTTATCTTGATTTGTTCGTTATTGTATTTATTGATGACATCATGATTTATTCCCGTAGCGAGACGGACCATGCAGAACATCTCAGAATTGTGTTGCAGACACTACATGATCACAAGCTATATGCGAAATTTTCTAAGTGTGAATTTTGGTTGAAATCAGTAGCCTTTTTGGGTCATGTCATCTCAGGCTAAGGCGTGAAGGTGGACATTCAGAAAATAGAGTCAGTGAAGAATTGGCCTAGACCCACCTCAATATCTGATATAAGAAGTTTCTTAGGTCTAGCAGGCTATTACAGGCATTTCATAGAGGGATTTTCCTCTATCTCGTCCCCATTGACTAGATTGACTCAGAAGAAGGTCAAGTTTCAGTTGTCGGACGCTTGCGGGAGAAGTTTTGAGGAGTTAAAGAAAAGGTAGACTTCAGCTCCTGTTTTGACACTACATGAAGGAACCGAAAGGTTCTTTGATTATTATGAAGCTTCAGGGGTTGGTGTTGGCTGTATGTTAATGCAGCATGGTAAAGGTATAGCCTATGCATCGAGACATCTCAAGGCTCACGAGAAGAATTATCCGACCCATGATCTTGAGTTAACTGCGGTGATATTTGTGCTAAAGATCTGGCACCATTTTTTGTATGGAGTGCATGTTGATATTTTCACAGATCACAAGATTCTACAGTACATCTTCTAGCAAAGAGAATTAAATCTTCGTCAAAGAAGGTGGCTTGACATGCTCAAGGATTATGATATTGATATCCTCTATCATCCTGGGAAAGCAATGTTATAGTCGATGCTCTTAGTCAGCGTTCTATGGGAAGCTTAGCTCATGTTGAAGCAAACAAGATAACTATGACGAAGGAAGTCCACCAATTAGCAAGTCTAGGAGTTTGACTTTTGGACTCCGAAGATGGTGGCATTGTTCTTCAGAACAGGGCTGAATCCTCCTTAGTAGCCAAAGTGAAGGAAAAGCAGTTCAATGATCCCTACTTATTGCAGCTGAAGGATGGGATTTCACAAATGCAAGACTATGGCTTTTGAACAAGCAGGAGATATGGTACTTTGAGATACAGAAGCAGACTATGCGTTCCAGACATAGATGGACTCACAGAGTGGATTATGTCAGAAGCCCACAATTCTAGGTATTCTATTCACCTAGGTTCCACAAAGATGTATCATGATCTTAAGAAGATCTATTGGTGGAACGACATAAAACAAAACGTAGTAGATTTTGTGGCTAAGTGTCCAAATTGTCAATAGGTGAAAGCCGAACAGCAGAAGCCTGGTGGTTTGGCTTAGAGTATAGAAACGCCCGTTTGGAAATGAGAGATGACAAACATGGACTTCATAAAAGGCTTACCTCGCTCGTTTCGGAAGCATGATTCGATTTGGGTGATTGTGGACCGACTTACCAAGTCAGCTCATATCTTGCCAGTGAAGACTATAAATTCAGCAGAGGATTATGCCAAATTGTATATCCTGGAAATTGTCCGATTGCATGGGACTCCTTTGTCCATCATCTCAGATCGTGGAGCTCAGTTCATAGAGAACTTTTGGAAATCCTTTCAAAAAGGATTGGGCACAAGGGTAACCTCAGATAGCTTTTCATCCTCAGACAGATGGCCAGGCAGCGCGCACCTTTCAGACTCTTGAGGATATGTTGAGGGCATGTGTTATCAATTTTAAAGGTAATTGGGATGATCATCTACCCCTCATTGAGTTTGCTTATAATAATATCTACCACTTTAGTATAAAGATGACACTGTATGAAACTTTGTATGGGAGAAAGTGTAGATCACCAATTGGTTGGTTCGAAGTTGGCGAAGCGGAGTTGTTAGGACCCGATTTGGTCTATCAGGCTATGGAGAAAGTCAAGTTGATTCAAGAGCATTTGAAGATGGCTCAGAGTCTCTAAAGTCCTATTCGGACGTGCGGTGTAGAGACTTAGAGTTCCAAGTCGATGATTGGGTGTTTCTAAAAGCTTCGCCTATGAAAGGCGCTATGAGATTTTGGAAGAAGGGGAAGCTTAGTCCCCGCTATATTGGACCATATAGAATCCTGCGAAGGATCATACATGTGGCTTATGAGTTAGAATTGCCACAAGAATTAGCTATTGTACACCTTGTATTTTATGTGTCTATGTTGAAGAAGTTCATGAGAGACCCTTCTCTTGTGGTTCCTACAGAGATTATAGGTGTTAAAGATAGCCTAACTTACGAAGAAATTCCAGTGGCTATCTTTGATCGTCAAATATGCAAGCTCAGAACTAAGCAAATTGCCTCAGTGAAAGTGCATTGGAGGAATCAAAAGGTTGAAGAGGCTACATGGGAAGCCGAAAAGGACATGAAGTCCAGATATCCCCATCTCTTTTGCAAAGCAAGCGGAAAATATATAAGGTAACTAACCTTCTCATTCAGTCCTTATTTTACAATCTGCATGTCTTTCAATATTCAGTCAGTTTAGTAGTCATTCAGCTTAGTACCTATTCAGTTCAGTATCTCAACAATTTAGTACTCGTGTATTCATTCAGTTTAGTACGCACGTGTTCATGACATTTTGGTGTTCACATGTTTCCGTCAGTCCTGTTTAATGTCCAGAGTTAGTCGTAGTTACAATCTGGACAATCATTCAAGGACAAATGATCCCAAGGGGGAGATAATGTAACACTACGTAAATCTGAATTAGTTGTAGATGCATTAAATGAGTATTAATGTGAAGTCCTATGGGGATGAGTATGGGTGGAAACCGTTGTTTTGGAATCAAGACCGATAGTGAGGTGAATAAAATTCGATAGAATCAACTTAGTTTATGGGAGGTGTGCCTTATATCCTAAGGAAGTGCAAGGCCATGAAAACTCACGTCCATAGACAGTGAAAGGCTATAAAAACTCACGGCCATAGACAGTGCAAGGCCATAAAAACTCACGGCCATAGACAGTGCAAGACACTATCTAGGGCATTAACATCAGCAACAACCTCAACGCCCCAGACTGTGCAAGGCACTGCCCAAGGAATCAACCTAAGCGCCCCAGACAGTACAAGGCACAGTAGTTTTGGCGCCTCAAATGGCACCTTGCACAGTAATTTCGGCGCCCCTGACAATGCTTCACGCCGACAAGGTTTAACGGAGCTACTTTTATTTCACTCCTCAACTTTAGGATGCGCTCACTTATTTAAAAGCCCTACCTCGTTCCCCCACACCCCAAACACGAGAACCTACTCTAGAAAGGGAAGCTCTCAAGAACCTAACTTCCCCAAGGTCCCTCTATCATCCAAGGTAAGTTCTAACGATGATTTTAAGTTATTTTCAATTCTCCAACACCTTATTAACATAGGTAAATCCTTCCACTCATTACATATTCGATCGAGACACCATTGTTGAGAAAGAAAACCATAGAACTAGAATTCAAGAGGAGTGAACTTTGAAAAGGTAATGCTTCTAGTCCCTAATCATTTTTAACTATGAATTGATGAGTTTTTGGGAGAATAGTAAATGGGTTTGATAAAGAGAAACGTAAGAACTATGCTAGGGTTTTGGATTGTTCAATTATAATTGTTGTAAACATTTGGGTGATGAGAAATGGTGTTAGTTACATCTGTTTGGGATTGTTGAATCACCTAGAAGTAGTAGAATGAGAACTTGGTGAAGAAAAGACCATTTACTAAGGGTTATGAGGCCTTACACCCATAAGGTGTTTGATAAAATTCCTATGTTACTAAAACAGGAGAATTATTTGATATATATATTGATGTAGATTATCGTTGAAAGAGGCGAGGAACATTGTGATACTCACAAAAAGGGCCAAAGCTAAGGTATGTGAGGCTAACTCTCTTTACGTTTCTAATTGTCTATGATACTCCCTACGTCCCATTCTTTATGACTATTATGAGTTTTCTCAGAAAGTTATTATGCCTTAGTTCCATGAATTGTTGTAGAACTTCTATTCTCTAGATGGCATAGTTTCATAATCGTTCAATATCCTGTAAGTTTCAGTTATAACAAATCAATTTATTATGAATACGTGTCTCAGTCTAGTTCTACTCAGCATTACAGTATCATGTAACTCAGTATGGTTCAGTATTTTAGTGTTGTATATTGCAGTATGATCCTCAGTTCCTAATTCTGAATTCCTAAATGTTGAACACTTGTATTTGGGCCTGAGGCTGCAGTTTATGCTTTATGCATTTTTGGGCCTGAGGCTGCAGTTATGTATACGTATACTTGGGCCCGAGGCCGCAGTTTTTATGTGTGTGTATATATATATATATACACACATATACGCACATTGGGTCTAAGGTCGCCGTTTATTTATTCAGATAAACAATTGGTTCATCATTCAGAAGAGGGAGTATTCATAACCTTACTTCCTATGTTTAGTTCAGTTATCAGTTATCAGTTTCAGTTTTAGTATTTACAGTTCCTTCTTTCAGTAGTTTTACATACCGGTGCAATTCAAATGTACTAACGCCCATTTTTTTCGGGGCCTGCATCTCGCGATGCAGGTAACGGTCTACAGGTTGACAATTCTGCTTGCTAGGACATCTCGTATCACCTATTGCCCTAGTCTTTTGGGCGATTATCCCTTTTTTCAGTCTTCAATCTTTATAGTATTTTAGTTAGTAAGGTATGTCGGGGAACTTGTCCCGGTAAACAGTTAGCATTTAAGTATTCTTAGAGGCTCCATAGACTATAGTTCGGTCAATCAGATATTAGCAGACGTTTATGTGTTAGCCTTCCCGGCTACTCATTTACACTTGTAGACTCTTTAGTATTTCCAGCATCTATGATATTTCAATCAGACTCTTTAGTCGATCATTATATTGTATATTTATATCTAGCTTATAGTTATACCATGTGTTGATCCAGCCATATAGTTGGTTCGCTCGGTCACATAAAGTCAGGCACCGAGTTCTGTGTTATGCCCGGGCCATGGTCCGGGGCATGACAAAGCTTGGTATCAGAGCCTAGGTTCAAGAGTCCTAGGGAGTCTATGAAGCCGTGTCCAGTGGGAACACTTTTATGTGTGTGTGTGTGCACCACACATATAAATAGTTGACCACCAAGACATTTAGGATTGTTTCATTTCTTTCATACTATAGATCATGCAGTTCTTTGCGGAATCCTTCTAAATCGTACAAATTACGTATTTCAGAAAATGCCTACTAAAAGAAAGTACACCACGAGAGCCTCAGCTACTAGGCAGGGGGCTACGACTAATGCAGCTCAGGAGGAGGTCACTCCGGCCCAGGGAGTTGCGACGTGCTCAGTGCCCAATGCTTCAGACATGGATGTCAGGGGAGCTATCCAGTTGCTCACCCAAAATATTGCTACTCAGGATCAAAGGCAGGGGACAAGTGTTGTTGATGAGACGGGTAGTTCCAAGTCCAGGGAATTCCTCAAAATGAAACCTCCAGTCTTCACAATGTCCAAAAAGGATGAGGATTCGCAAAACTTCATTGATGATGTTCAGAAGATATTTTGAGTGATGCATGCTACAGACACTGAGACAGCAGAACTTGCTGCGTACCTGCTAAATGATGTTGCTAACACTTGGTATGAAACATGGGAAGAGTTCCGAGGGGAGGATGCGGCTCTTGCAACTTGGAAGTAGTTTGCATATGCGTTTCTTGAGCATTTTCTACCCATTGAGGTCTTGGAAGCTGAGGCTTTCGAGTTTGAGAGACTCAAATAGAATGATATGAGAGTGAATGAGTATTACCTCAATTTCGTCTGTTTGGCCAATTATGCTCCGGAAATGGTACATGATATGAGGGCAAGGGTTAGGCGGTTTGTTTTGGGGCTTTTGGATGACTTGTTTGTTGACGCTAATATAGCTGCTCAGAACAATGACATGACCATTACTAAAATGGTAGCCTTTGTTCAAGGGAACGAAGACAAGTTGAAGGAAGACGAGAGGCTGTAGATAGAGGGATAGGGAATTCAATAAGAGAGCTAAGTCTGCAGGAAATTTCAACCATGGGGGATCGCGAGGAGGCGGTAATCGTCAGTTCTTCAGCAAACCAAAATCAGGACCGGCTCCATATTCAGGTAGTGCACCAGTTCAGAGGTCCAAGTTTAACAAGAAAAACCAGAATTTCAGAGCAACAGACTCACAGTCACAGGCTAGTGTAGGCTACAAATTCCCTAGTTACCCTATTTGCAACATCGTGTGGCAAGAGGCACCTAGGGTTGTGTCATTCGGACATAAATGGTTGTCTTGGGTGTGGTCAGCAGGGCCATTTCTTGACGGACTGTCCATCAACAAAGCAGTACAATGGAGAAAATGTAGCTCAGTCCACTAATTTAGCAGCCCCTTAGAACTCTCAAGCCCAACAACGGCGCGGTGTGGGAAATTCTGGTAATACGGGCGGTGGTTGGAACTGCTTGTATGCGCTGGCAGGCCGTCAGGATATAGAGGCTCGTGGAGATGTCGTCACAAGCATGCGAACAGTCTTCACCTTTGATGTTTACGCTCTTATGGATCCGGGATCCACCCTATCTTATGTAACCCTATATATTGCTAAGAAATTTGGTATAGAACCATAAAAGTTGTGTGAACCTTTTGAAGTGTCCACTCCAATTGGAGAATTAGTTATAGCTAGACGTATCTATAAGGGGTGTCCAGTCAAAGTGTATCATGGCCTTACTGTAGAAGACTTAATAGAATTGGAGATGGTAGACTTTGATGTAATCATAGGCATGGATTGGTTAGAGTCCTATTACGCCACAGTGGTTTGTAGAACCAAAATAGTAAGTTTTGAATTTCCCGGTGAATTATTCATAGAATGGAAGGGTGATGCAGTAGCACCTAGGGGTAGGTTTATTTCCTACCTTAAAGCCAGAAAGATGATTTCCAAAGGGTATATCTATCACCTGGTTCGAGCTAGGGATGCAGATGCTCAGATTCCCACTCTCCAGTCAGTACTAATTGTAAATGAGTTCCTTTCTTCTTTCTATTTTTAATTGTTGGTTATGAAATTTAGTATTGTATTTCTACATACTATTATGAATAGATAATTTTATTATCTAGAGTTTTGATGGAGTGTATTGGAGGATGAATTCTTATTTTATTTTAATACAATTTAGCCTTTGCATTTCTCTACTTATTTAACTACATATTTATTTCAGTTGATTGAATGGCCATCGATTAATTGTGCCATATTTATTGTGTGTTTCTCAAGAGAGAATGTATATTTAGGTTGAATAACATCATCCCTAGGTATATGAGAGATCAATACGACAGGTTTAGAGGCGCGATTAGAGAAAATGAACTTTGGCATGGTTGTAGTCAGCTATAATAAATTACCAGCTAGAGTAGTTCGAGAGAATACATCGAGTAAATTATTATAATTTTTCGAGAGAGAATTACAGAATTATGATTAGTTGAGTGCTAGCAATCAGTTGAGAATATATTGACGAGATTACAGATAACGTAGCAAAAATAGTTTTGATAATTAGGGAAATCATAATTGTAGGCCTCTTTAATCATATCTCGAACTTCATCCTCTTTAGTTAATTTTTTTACTACTTTTTAATATTTGTTAGTTAATTAGTTAGAAATAAAAACCTTAATCTTTATAACTAAAAAAATTGTTTGAACTTGTCTTCTTAGTGATAGTGAACAATTCTCTGTGGGATTCGACTCTGGACTCTTAGAGTGAATATATTTGCAACGACCGCTTAGTATTTTTTATAAGGCATAGTTGGGTGTGATCAGTAATTCGCCAATTCTTAGAGTTGGAGGCTTCATATACAATATCATAATGGGGCCATGGATATTCATCTTGCGTTATATTTGCTTTTAATATAATTAAGAGAAAATAATAAATCTACTTTTAGAGTGTTATTTCATTAAAAGTTACAGAAAAGAGGTTACTTTAAATGATCTTGAATTATGTTGAGATGCATTGCATAATAAAAATAAAATAGTTTTGAAAAGCCAAGATGGTTCTTCGATCAAGTTAAGACAATGAGTACGAGTTATGACTTGGTCAGCAATTAGATAGTTAAAAAACTATTATTTAATTGGCAAAATAACTATAAATGTCATTAGTTATGTCTACTAAACTCAGAAGAAGAAAAAAATTCAGATGCAATCATAAGCATAAAGTTCGAAGAGAAAACTTTTATGTCTTTCTAGGTTCCGTTATTAGGAGATTTAAATTTTGCCTTATAAAACGTCAACATAAATTTATTTACCTTAACAAAATACGACTAATGATCTTTCATGTTCTAGATTGTGATTCATAAACAATCTATATAAAATCCTATCAATTATATAGAACCATAGAACTATATGATTTTCACATAAAATACATATATAATAACTTCAATCAAGAAAACTTACTTGAATCAATGATGTGTTTTCTTGATAATATTGAGCGGAAGCCTTCTTCGGAGTTGTTGTTCTTGAGAAAATTAGTACTTCTCTCTCTTTACCTTTTCTGTGTTCTTTCCATAATAGAATGTGATAGAGTCACGCTATTCTTCTTTTTAATAGGCAAAGAGAGGAACCATCGGTTAATTCTCACTTTCCATCAAAGTGGGTTAGTGGGGAGTTATAACCATAATTAACTTCCCCTGATTTTATCCAAACACTAATTTAACAATATATTTATTAATTCAAATATTTTATAAGCCACATGGGCCATATTTTACATTCTCCCACTTGGCGCACGTGATATTATCCACTTAATGGTTTAATAAATTCAATCATTATGTGCACAATAAAAATGTTAAATTCTCCTTCATTGGAAACATCATTCATTATTATTGAATAAATCAACTAATATAAGTCATGGTGTTAGTACATCACTTTATTCAACATACTTCCTTCCATGTACCACAATATTAGTCTATTACTCAACACAACCTGTAAAAGTAATACTTAATTGGTCCAACGGTAATGCTTAGAGTATCTTATTTTAGCTAGAACCTGTCATCATCATTCTCAATATTATGTATACAAGAGAAAACAGGTACAACAGAAACATATCTATAAATGAGCTCACAGTGTCAATTGCATAAACATAATAAAGTCTTTACAAAAAATCATTCATTGCCATCAATAATTCTCATTCTTTCAACATGCTCAGTAACTGTCTTGGGCGGCAATCCTTTCGTCAAAGGATCGGCAACTATAAATTTGATGCTAATATGTTCAATTGACACTTTATGTTTCTGGACTTCTTCTTTAACAATAAAGTATTTCACTTCCATATGCTTAGCAACCTTCAAATACTTGTCGTTCTTGGAGAAGAAGACAGCTATGAAATTATGACAACAGATATTCAGTGGCCTGGCAATACTGTCGACGAGTCCAAGTCCTGAAATAAAGTTCCATAGCCAATTAGCCTGAACTGTAGCTTCAAAGCATGCCACAAATTCAGCTTCCATAGTGGATGCAGTTATGACACACTGCTTCGCACTCTTCCATAATAATGCTCCTCCGGTTAATAGGAATAAATAACCAAATGCAGATTTTCTTGTATCCATGCAACCAGCATAATCTAAATCTGAATATCCAATCATGTCAAGATGATCAGATCTTTTATAATGAGCATATAATGTTTCGTTCCTTACAAGTAGCGTAACACTTTCTTTGCAGCCTTCCAGTGGTCCATCCCTGGATTACTTTGATATCTGCCCAGCATTCCAATAGCAAAACTGATATCTGGTCTTGTACATATCTGGGCATATACTAAGCTCCCAACTATAGATGCATGTAACGATTCGGCTGGTTGTTTTGAGAGTATTAGCCCTGATTCCCTATTTATTTCTCCCTCTATTTCATTTTGTGGTTACTTCACTTGCCGGGGTGTTTTGTGTAAGGTTCGGGAGAGTTTCGGAGTAGAATGTGACACACAGTCCCGAAATTGAAAGTTTAAGTCGTATGAGTTAACCGTAGTTTGAATTGTATGAAGCCAACTCCGGAATGGAGTTTCATCGGTTACAATAGCTCCGTATGGTGATTTTGGTCTTAGAAGCGTGTCCATATATTGATTTGGAGGTCTGTAGGTCATTTCGGCGTTAATTGGCAAAAGTTGGAAAGTTGAAAGATTTTTGGAAAGTTTGACCAGGAGTGGACCTTTTGATATCAGGGCCGGATTCTGATTCCGCAAGTTGGAGTAGGTCTGTAATATCAATTATGACTTGTGTGCAAAATTTGAAGTCAATCGGACTTGATTTGATAAGTTTCGACATCGGATGTAGAAGTTAGAAGTTCAAAGGTTCATTAGGCTTAAATCGATGTGCAATTCATGGTTTTAGTATTGTTTGATGTGATTTAATGCTCTACTAAGTTTGTATGATGTTTTACGACTTGTTAGTATTTTCGGGCAGGGTCCCGGGGGCCCCAGGTGTGGTTCGGATCAAATTCGGACCAATTTTGGATTTCGCTTCATTGTTGAAGTCGCAGGCCTGCTGCTAGCATCGCACCTGCGGAGGGTTCGACAACAGGTGTAGAATCGCGGGTGCGGAGGTTGAAGCGCAGAAGCGAAAGGAGCCCCCAAGAGCTGGGCTCGCAGGTGCGCCTCCGCAGGTGCGGCCATTTCCTTCGCGGAAGCGAAATTTGGAGGAGGGGCTTTGGGCAGGACCACAGGTGCGGTCTCCTTCTCTGCATAAGCGAGCTAGCAGGTGTGAGCCATTGTCCGCAAAAGCGGAAATTCTAGGCTTAAGTGGAATCCGCAGTTGCGATGGTTTTCTGCAGGTGTGGCACCGCAGAAAGGACAAAAAGGCTGCAGAAGCGGATTTGTTGGGCAGAAAAGAGAGATTTTCGAGGTTTGATCCATAATCCATTTTTGGACCTAGAGAGCTCAGTTTGTGGCGATATTTTGAGAGTTTTGCAAGGAAAACATTGGGGTGTGAGATTCTAACTCGGTTTTGGTTAAATTACAAGAATCTATTGTTGTTTGCATCATTAAATTAGTGTTTTTAGTTGAAAATTTGGGGGAAAATTTGGAAAATCTCTTAGGCTAAAAATTGGGGATTTGAAAGGTGTTATGAGGTCGGATTTGAGTAATTCTTGTATGGTTGGGCTCGATATTGAATGGGTGTTTGGATTTTATAATTTAGTTGAGTTCCGAGACGTGTGTCGGGGTCGACTTTTAGGAGCGATTTTTCAGTTCTTTTCTAAAATCATAATTTCACTATATTTATTAGTTTCTATAGTTATATTTATAGTATGCAACTGTTTTTTGGCAAGATTTGAGCCGTTCGGAGATGGAAAGTCGAGGAAAAAGCCTTCTTATTGATTGATTGAGTGAGGTTAGAGGTAAGTGACTTGTCTAACCTTGTGTGGAGGAAATCCCCTTAAGATTTGGTACCATTTTGGTAATTTGCAATACGTGAAGGCCGTGTACGCAAGGTGACGAATGAGCACACGGGCTAAATGTTGAAAATCTGGTTCTAGCTGAGTAGTTTCCTCTTCATGCCTTAATTGAGATAATTTAGCATGTATAGTCATCATGTTTAGCCTAATTTCACATGTCTACTTGTTGTATCTCTTGTTTTCAACTTGTACTACATGCCTAGTTGAATTTCCTGTTTTTCTTGATTCCATATTCATTATTTAATTGTGGGATTCCATAGTTGAACTTGCTATCCTTGAAATATCATTGTTTCAGTTGTCATGTCTTGGCTTTCGTCATTTTTGTTGAGGTGATTGTTTGGTTGTTGCACAAGGTTTCTGCCGCGCGGTTGTTATTGTCTGCATGAGGTTTCTGTCATGCTGTTGTGATTATTGATACGGATGCGGTGGTATAAGGTCTAGGTGTTGAAACGCATGCGGTGAGATAAGGTGGGCTTGATACGCGTGGCTAGTAAGGGAACTACTAGAAGTTATGCGGTGTGATAAGGTGGGCTAAAACGCGGGATGCTATTTCAGGAAAATTATCTTCAAAACAAAATATGAAGGCTCCCGTGGTGAAATAAGAAAAGATTGTGAGATATTTACTTTTGGGACTGCGAGGCGGTACCTCGAGAGTGCCCCTGTTGATTTCCTCTATTTGTTGTATTATTGTTGTTGTTACTGTTGTTGTTGTTCCTTAACTTCTAAGATTTCTGCATTCCTTTCATGTCGTATTTGTCTTTCTTTGATTCCATGTTATTACCTTCCGTAAATTCTCATTGTTTCACTTCTCTGTCATTTCATTATATTACTATATCTTCTGCCTTGTTTTTATTATTTCCAGTAGGGCCCTGAACTGCCCTCGTCACTACTCTACTGAGGTTAGGCTTGGCACTTACTAGGTACCGTTGTGGTGTACTCATACTACGCTTCTGCACATCTTTTTGTGCATGTATCAGTGAGCTAGCCCGTACGTGGAGACTTCAAGGTACATCTGCCAGTGTCCACAGACCTCGGAGTCCCCCTCTATTTTATTATGTTGTTTCTTTATCCTCATTAAACTCTAATGTATAGGGATATTTTGTATTTCTCTTTAGAGCTTGTTACTTATATCTACCGGGTTTTGGGAGTTGTTTATACTTGAGTTGTAGTTTTTAATTATTACAGTTATGGCCGTTTTGAGGTTTAGCTTAATATTTTAGTTACTCCGCATACTTATTAAGCTTACCTAGTCTTGGAGACTAGGTGTCGTCACGACATCCTACGAAGGGAAATTGGGGTCGTGAATTGTTGGTATCAAAGCTCTAGGTTCATAGGTGTTATGAGTCACAAGCAGGTCCATAGGCTATGGAACTGTTAGGAAAATCTTCACTTCTTTGATTCCCTATCGCACGAAACTTTGACTTCTGATTCTAAATTTCTGTCTTTCTATTCTTTCACAGATGGTGAGGACACGTACAGCTTGATCAGATGACCAGACACCTGCACCCCCTAGAGCCGTGAGAGTCCGGGGCCAAGATAGAGGCCGAGGATGCCCACGTGGTGCAGCTAGACCACCCGCACAAGTTGCTACAGAGGAGCTACCAGTAGCTCCAGTTGGAGGGCAGGCACCTGAGACGCTTGTTACTGCACCACCCTCCTACTTTCAGTGGCTAGGCGTCAGAGGATGCCCAGGATTTTCTTGATGAGTGCCACCGTATCCTCCGTATATGGGTGTTGTGGAGTCTAGTGAGGGCTCTTTCACTACGTTCCAGCTTAGAGGACCGACCTATCAGTGGTGGCGAGCATATGAGTTGGGTAGTTTAGTCGAGGCAGCTTCACTCACGTAGACTCAGTTCTCATATATGTTCTTGAGGGAGTATGTTCCCTAGAGTCTCGGAGATACATGGCACATAGAGTTTGAGCAGTTGCCCCAGGGTTCTATGACCGTGTCGGAGTATGCGGTCCGGTTCAATGATTTGGCTAAGCATGCACCCACCTTGGTTGCTACTGTTCGAGAGAGGGTTCGTCAATTTATCGAGGGGCTCAACCCAATATTAGATTTAACATGGCCCGAGAGTTAGACTTGGAGGGTATGGTGACTCGGGATAGAGAGGAGAGTGAGGCCAAGAAGTCTCGAGTGTCTGGCACATACAGTGGTACCCGTGCCCCAGTTGCAGCTCATCATGGTAGGGGCTATGTGAGTCGCGCTATTCATTCAGCACTTCCAACTTCCAGCAGTATTCCGGCCACTCCTAGGCCTCAGGCTCCCTATTATGCACCGCCATTATCAGTGCACCTCCTGCACGGGGAGCTTTCAGCGGCCAGTCCAGCCGATCCAGCCCGAGCCAGCCACAGCAGCCACGTCATCCTAGAGCTTGTTTTGAGTGTGGTGAGGGATTGCCCTAGACTCAGGAGGGGTGCACCTCCACAGATTAATCAGGCTCCATTATTCCACGGGGTCCTCGGGCTTCTCAGTTCATGGTCGCTACACCAGTTGCCACCCCACCTGCACATCCAGCTAGAGGTGGAGGTCGAGCAGGCAAAGGTCGCCCTATAGGGGTGGCCAGGCTAGATACTATGCCCTTCCTGCTAGGACGGAGGCAGCTACATCCGACTTTGTCATCACAGGTATTGTTCCGATTTATCATAGAGATGCATCAGTCATAATTGATCTAGGCTCCACTTATTCCTATGTGTCATCTTATTTTGCTCCATATTTGGGTGTATCCCATTATTCTTTGAGTTCTCCTGTCTATGTGTCTACACCCATGGGAGATTCTATTGTTATTGACCGTGTGTATCGACCGTGTTTGATTGTTCTTAGTGGTTTTGAGACCGGAGCCGATTTATTGTTGCTCAGTATGTTGAATTTTGATGTTATCTTGAGCATGGACTGGTTGTCGCCCTATCATGCTATTCTGGATTATCACGCCAAAACGGTGACGTTGGCTATGCCAGGTCTACCGTGGCTAGAGTGGAGAGGTACTTTAGATTATGTCCCTAGCAGGGTTGTCTCATTTCTAAAGGCTCAGGGGATGGTTGAGAAGGGGTGTGATACGTATCTAGCATATGTGAGGGATGTTGGTGTTGATACTCCTACCGTTGAGTCGGTTCCGATAGTAAGGGATTATCCGGATGTATTCTCGGCAGATCTTCCAGGCATGCCGCTCGACAGGGATATAGACTTCTGTATTGAACTGTTATCGGGCACTCAGCCCATTTTTATTCTACCCTATCGTATGGCCTTAGTAGAGTTGAAAGAGTTAAAGGAATAGTTGCAAGATTTGCTCGATAAGGGCTTCATTCGGCCCAGTGTGTCGCCCTGAGGTGCTCCAGTCTTATTTTTAAAGAAGAAGGGTGGTTCTATGCGAATATTTATTGATTATCTCTAGTTGAACAAGGTTATAGTAAAGAACAGGCATCCATTGCCCCGTATTGATGACCTATTTAATTAGCTTCAGGGTGCCAGAGTGTTCTCTAAGATCGACTTGCATTCAGGCTATCATCAGTAGAAGATTCGGGAGCCAGATATCTCGAAGACTACTTTTAGGACTCGCTATGGTCATTACGAGTTCCTTGTGATGTATTTTCGGCTGACTAACTCCCCAGCAGAATTCATGCACTTGATGAACACTGTATTCAGCCCTATCTTGACTCTTTCGTCATTGTGTTTATTGACAACATTTTGGTGTACTCCCGGAGTTGAGAGGATCATGAGCAGCACCTAAGGGTTGTGCTTCAAACCTAGAGAGAAAAGAAGTTAAATGCAAAATTTTCGAAGTGTGAATTCAGGCTAGATTCAGTGGCATTTTTGGGTCATTTAGTATCGAGTGAGAGGATCAAATTAGATCCAAAAAAGACTGAAGCAGTGCAGAGTTGGCCCAGATAGTCCTCAGCTACGGAGATCCCGAGTTTTCTTGGCTTGCTGGGGTATTATCGTCGATTTGTAAATGGTTTCTCGTCTATTGCAGCACCTATGACCAAGCTGACCCAGAAGAGTGCTTCATTCAGGTGGACCGAGGAATGTGAGGAGAACTTTCAAAAGCTTAAGACTGCTTTGACTACAGCTCTGGTGTTGGTATTGCCTACCGGTTCGGGGTCCTATATGGTGTATTTTGATGCGTCGTGCATTGGTCTCGGCCCGATGTTGATGCAGGACGATAGGGTGATTGCCTACGCATCTTGACAGCTGAAGGTGCATGGGAAGAACAATCCTGTCCACAACCTTGATTTAGCGGCTATTGTTCATGCCTTAAAGATTTGACGGCACTATTTGTATGGTGTCCCTTGTGAGGTCTACACCGATCACCAGACATCTGTTTAAATAGAAGGATCTTAACTTGCAACAGTGGAGGTGGTTGGAGTTGCTTAAGGACCATGATATCACCATTCTATATCATCCCGGAAAGGCCAATGTGGTGGTCGATGCCTTAAGTCGCAAGGCGGAGAGTTTGGGCAGCTTAGCATATCTGCCGATAGCAGAGAGGCCTTTAGCCTTGGATGTTCAGGCCTTGGCCAACCAATTAGTTTGAATGGATGTTTCCGAGCCAAGTCGAGTTTTGACTTATGTGGTTTCTCAATCTTCCATTTATGATCGTATCAGAGAGCGTCAGTATGATGACCCCCAACTGCTTGTCCTTAAGGACACGATTTAGCACGGTGATGCCAAGGAAGTCACTATTGGAGATGACGGTGTATTATGGATGCAGGGAAGGCTATGTGTTCCCAATGTAGATGGTTTGCGTGAGTTGATTCTCTAGGAGGCTCACAGTTCACCGTACTCCATTTACCTAGGTGTCGCGAAGATGTATCAGGACCTGAGGTAGCATTATTGGTGGAGGAGAATGAATAAGGACATAGTGGAATATGTAGCTTGGTGCTTAAATTGTTGGCAGGTAAAGTATGAGCATCAGCGGCCAGGTGGATTGCTTCAGAAGCTAGAGATTCTAGAGTGGAATGGGAGCGGATCACTATGGATTTCGTTGTTGGGCTCCCACGGACTCAGAGGAAGTTCGATGCAGTTTGGGTGATTGTGGATAGATTGACCAAGTCAACTCATTTCATTCATGTGGTTACTACATACTCTTCAGAGTAGCTGGCTCAGGTTTACATTCGCGAGATTGTCAGGCTTCATGGCGTGCCTGTATCTATCATCTCTGACTGGGGTACGCAGTTTACATCGCGGTTTTGGGGATCCGTACAGCACGAGTTGAGTACTCGGGTGGAGTTGAGTACAGCATTTCACCCTCAAACGGACGGACAGTCCGAGCACACTATTCAAATATTGGAGGATATGCTTTGTGCATTCGTGATGGATTTTG
The DNA here is from genome assembly GCA_002018475.1 of Nicotiana obtusifolia. Lineage (NCBI taxonomy): Eukaryota > Viridiplantae > Streptophyta > Magnoliopsida > Solanales > Solanaceae > Nicotiana > Nicotiana obtusifolia. Next base: position 25,220 of record MCJB01025944.1, read on the forward strand.
GGGGTGCTTGGGATAAGTTCTTGCCACTTGCGGGGTTTTCCTACAACAACAGTTATCAGTCGAGCATTCATATGGCCCTGTATGAGGCTTTGTATGGTAGGTGGTGCCGGTCCTCGGTGGGTTGGTTCGAGCTAGCTGAGGCAAGACTATGGGGTACAGACTTGGTTTAGGACGCCTTGGAAAAGTTAAATTTATTCAGGATCGACTTCATATAGCCCAGTCCAGGCAGAAGATTTATGCGGATCGCAAGGTTCGCAACATCGCGTTCATGGTTAGGGAGCGGGTCTTGCTCCGAGTGTCGCCCATGAAGGGTGCTATGAGGTTCGGGAGAAAGGGAAAGTTGAGCCCTAGGTATATCGGGCCTTTTGAGATTCTTGAGAGGGTTGGAGAGGTGGCTTACAAACTTGCACTACCACCTAGTATCTTTACAGTTCATCCAATGTTCCATGTTTCCAAGATCTGTAAGTATCAGAGTGATCCGTCTCATGTGTTAGACTTCAACTCAGTCCAGTTGGACAAGGATCCATCTTATGTTGAGGAGCCGATAGCCATTTTGGCAGGTAGGTTCAAAAGTTGAGGTCGAAGAACATCACTTAAGTAAAGGTTCAGTGGAGGGGTCATCCAGTCGAGGAGGCGACTTGGGAGACCGAGCATGATATGCATAGGCGTTATCCTCATCTTTTCACCACTTCAGGTATGTCTTCGAGGACGAAAGTTTATTTTAAGAGGGGGGGATGTAACGACCCGGGCGGTCGTTTTGAGGGTACTATCCCCGATCCCCTATTTATTTCTCCCTCTATCTCATTTTGTGGTTACATGACTTGCTGGGGTGCTTGGTGTCAGGTTCGGGAGAGTTTCGGAGTGGAATGGGACACACAATCCCTAAATTGAAAGTTTAAGTCGTATGAGTTGACTGTAGTTTGAATTTTATGAAGACAACTTCTGAATGGAGTTTTGTCGATTCCAATAGCTCCGTATGATGATTTTGATCTTAGAAGCATATCAGTATATTGATTTGGAGGTCCGCAGGTCATTTCGGCGTTAATTGGCAAAAATTGGAAAGTTGGAAGATTTTTGGAAAGTTTGACCGGGAGTGGACATTTTGATATCAGGCCCAGATTCCGATTTCGCAGGTTGGCGTAGGTCCGTAATGTCAATTATGAGTTGTGTGCAAAATTTGAGGTCAATCGGACTTGATTTGATAGGTTTTGGCATCCGATGTGGAAGTTAGAAGTTCAAAGGTTCATTAGGCTAGAATCGATGCGCAATTCATGGTTTTAGCATTGGTTGATGTGATTTGAAGGCTCGTCTAAGTTCATATGATGTTTTAGGACTTGTTGGCATTTTGGGACAGGATCCCGGGGGCTGCAGGTGTGGTTCGGATCGAATTCGGACCAATTTTGGACATAGCTTCATTGCTGAAGTCGCAGGCCTACTGGTGTAATCGCACCTGCGGATGGTTCGACCGCAAGTGCGGAATCGGGGTTGCGGAGGTTGAAGCGCAGAAGTGAAAGGAGCCCCCACGAGCTGGGCTCGCAGGTGCGGACACCTGGGCGCAGGTGCACCTTCGCAGGCGTGGCTATTTCCTCCACAAAAGCGAAATTTGGAGGAGGGGCTTTGGGCAGGACCGCAGGTGCGGTCTCCTTCTTCGTAGAAGCGAGCTCGCAACTACGAGCCATGGTCCGTAGAAGCGGAAAGTCTAGGCTTAAGTGGAATCCGCACCTGCGATGGTTTTCCGTAGGTGCAGCATTGCAGAAGCGACAAAAAGGCCGTAGAAGCGGATTCGCTGGGCAGAAAAGAGGGATTTTCGAGGGTTTGATCCATAATCTATTTTTGGACCTAGAGAGCTCGGTTTGTGGCGATTTTTCGAGAGGTTTTCAAGGAAATCATTAGGTTATGAGATTCTAACTCGGTTTTGGTTAAATTACATGAATCTATTGTTGTTTTCATCATTAAATTAGTGTTTTTAGTTGGAAATTAGGGGGAAATTTTGGGAAACTTCTTAGGCTAAGATTTTGGGATTTGAAAGGCGATTTTGAGGTCGGATTTAAGTAATTCTTGTAATGTTGGGCTCGATTTCGGATGAGTGTTCGTATTTTATAATTTTTTGGTCGGGTTCCAGGCTTGGGTCGACTTTTTGGAGCGATTTTTCAATTCTTTGCTAAAATCATAATTTCATTATTTAGATTAGTTCCTATAGTTATATTTATAGTACGTAATTGTATTTATCCAGATTTGAGCCGTTCGAAGTCAGAAAATCGAGGGAAAGGCCTTCTTATTGATTGATTGAGCGAAGTTTGAGGTAAGTGACTTGTCTAACCTTGTGTGGGGGAAATTCGATTAGGATTTGATACTGTTTTGGTAATTTGCAATATGTGAAGGCCGCGTACGCAAGGTGACGAGTGCGTACACGGGCTAAATGTTTAAAATTCGGTTCTAACTAAGTAGTTTCCTCTTCATGCCTTAATTGATATAATTTAGCATGTATAGTCATCATGTTTATCCTAATTTCACATGTTTGCTTGTTTTATCTCTTGTTTGCAGCTTGTACTACATGCCTAGTTGAATTTCCTGCTTTTCTTGATTTTGTATTCATTATTTAACTGTAGGATTCCTTACTTGAACTTGCTATCCTTGAAATATCATTGTTTCAGTTATCATGTCTTGGCTTTCGTGATTTTTGTTAAGGTGATTGTTTGGTTGTTGCACAAGGTTTCTGCCGTGCGGTTGTTATTGTCTGCCCGAGGTTTCTGCCATGCTGTTGTGATTATTGATATGCATGCGGTGGTATAAGGTCTAGGTGTTGAAACGCATGCGGTGAGATAAGGTAGACTTGATACACGTGGCTAGTAGGGGAACTACTAGAAGTCATGCGGTGTGATATGGTTGGCTAAAACACGGGATGCTATTTCGGGAAAATAATTTTCAAAACAAACTATGAAGGCTTCCACGGTTATATAAGGAAAGATTGTGAGATATTTACTTTTGGGACTATGAGGCAGTACCTCGGGGGTGCCCCTGTTGATTTCCTTTATTTGTTGTATTGTTGTTGTTGTTCTTAACTTGTAAGATTTTTTCTTACCTTTCATGTTGTATTTTTCTTACTTTGATTCTGTGTTATTACCTTTCGTAAATTCTCATTGTTTCACTTCTCTGTCATTTCATTATATTATTATATCTTCTGCCTTGTTTTTCATTATTTCCAATAGGGCCTTGGCCTGACCTCGTCACTGCTTTACCGAGGTTAGGCTTGGCACTTACTGGGTACCGTTGTGGTGTACTCATACTATGCTTCTACATATCTTTTTGTGCAGATCCAGTTACTGCCTACCAGACTAGGTATCAGTGAGCTAGTCCATACGTGGAGACTTCAAGGTACATCTGCCAGCGTCCGCAGACCTCGGAGTCCCTCTTTATCTTTATTATGTTGTTTCCTTATCCTCATTAGACTCTGATATATAGTGATATTTAGTATTTCTCTTTAGAGCTTGTGAGTTATATCTACCGGGTTTTGGGAGTTGTTTATATTTGAGTTTCAATTTTTATTTATTACAATTGTTGACGTTTTGAGTCTTAGCTTAATATTTCAGTTATTTCGCATACTTGTTAGGCTTACCTAGTCTTGGAGACTAGGTGCTATCAGGACATCCTACGGAGAGAAATTGGGATCGTGAGAAAGGAATATCTTTCATTTACATACATTCCAATTCATTATTTGGACATTGATTGAGACTAAATTTATCCCCTTTCTAAATTGGAAAGGGACTTGATGAGTATTTTTTCATTCTAAATCTCTCTAACACTTTATTAATATATGTTTTTTGAGACAATCCAAATAATCTTTGTGATCTATCCTGGAATATTTCAATCCCAATCACATAGGATGCCTCTCCCATGTCTTTCATTTCAGAGTTGTTAGAAAGAAATTTCTTGGTGTCATACATCATACCAAGATCATTAGTAGCAAGCAAGATATCATTGACATACAAGACTAATATAATAAACTTACTCCCACTGACCTTCAGATATATACATCGATCAACAGTGTTTTCTTTAAATCCAAAGGTGACAATAGTTTCGTTAAATTTAAGATACCACTGTCGAGAAGTTTGTTTAAGTCCGTATATTGATTCTTAAGTTTACACACCATGTGTTCCTTTCCTTTAATGGCAAACCCCTCTGGTTGATCCATATAAACTTCTTCCTCTAAATATCTATTCAAAAAGGCAGTTTTGGCATCCATTTAATATCCATTCAAAAAGGTTATCTTTAGCATAAATAACATGGTTAATTATAGAATAGCGTGATGGCCGTAAAAAGATCATAAATAGGTAAATAGTCTGGAGCGGATGTCTAGATCAGGGTGTCGGCATCACACATATAGCATGTGTGCTATGAGTGAGAGGGTGGTTGTAGATCAGCCCTCAGCTCTTCTTTCGAAATTATCGAACATGATGACTTATCGGCTTGAGGCTTCTTTTCTTTTCAAGCTGAGTAGAAATTTCATAAGAGAAGAAAAGTTCACATAAAGTTCTTCAAAAGTATGCCCGATTCACGAGGTTCTACCACTGCAGGGCGCAGTTTCCATTCTCCCATTACTCAAGTCGTCCAAGTGACAAGACCCCCGCACTGTAAAAAGTTTCCTTTTTATACAACTCATAATATCTTTCTTCTGTGCATATCTCGGTTTTAATAACTTCTGGGTTTATACCAAATCGACCGTAGAGAGAGTTCATTAGTATCTTGTAGATATATACCATAGCTGCATCATCTTTTATCTTTGCTTCTTGTCTTCTAGTGAAGATGTCTGATACAAAGCCTTTGAAAGGACTCTTCTTTTTCTCATACAAGTAGCCCCATTGCGGGAAAATTCTATTACCCACCGTTTCGGGCATAAAAAAATTCTTCGTTAAAATAGACGCCTACGAATTTACCTGTTGGGAAGGTTAAAGCATTATGTCTATCCTTATAGGATAAGAAGGCTTTCTCTATTGTAGAGAGGACACACTACAAAAGCCTCAATAGAGCCAAAGAAGTTATCCAATTCCACCATTTCTAAATTATTATGCTAGACATCCCGGCCTGGGAGCCCCGTTAGCCTGGCATCGGAAAAGTTTTCATTGTAAATGGATATAAGAAGTTCACACCGTAATAGTCTAAATTTTAACCATAGGGCTTATAGTCATCGACATGTCCTCCATAATAACCACACCGAAGGAAGCGTTCTTGATTTCAAGTTGGTATATGGATGGGCCAACTTTTTGGGTCGTAATAGTGCATACGAAAGATTGATAGAGCTAGCGATGACAATGTTATTGTATCAACGATGTCTATTTTGTACAGATTCCAATAAATCTCTTGTTCCTTCAGCATGACGCCACCTAAGAGACGACAACAATTGTTGACCTATCTCCGGAAGATACTCAAGTCATAATTTCTCATAGGGAATGTTGCCTTTAGAACCTAATTTCAGGCATAAATCCTGGGCCAAGTTATTTAGCTCGGCGGGAAGGAGAAGGTAGGAATCCCTTATATGGAACAATAATTTCTTTTTTTCATTTTCACGATAGACTTTTAACTCGTACATTTTATGCTTCCTCATCACCGTTTGGAAGGAGTACTTGCCGATCTAAGAAGTAAAAGCTCTTGTTACTATAATTCCATCATATCGTGAAAAGTTATGGAAATAGACCATTTGAATTTCTTTTTCATCTGATACCACAGCCAGGAAACGCTCTATAAAGTCGAGCATCATATGTTCACTTCGTTTTTTGAAATCTGATATTGAGAAATTGTTATATTCACTGAAATATGTTTCAATATAATATTCAAACTTGGAAGCAAGATTTTCACCCGGCTTAACCACTAAGAACCCCACTGCACAAGGAACGTGAACATCGTCATGGAGAGCGGCCTCTATATCGGCAACAATGAATGGGCTCCTTTTTATTTTGTTAATTGCTTTCAGTGCGGGGATATGATCGGGACGACGACTCTTCTTACCCATAGCTACCACTTATACAGGTTCATCACTCATTGTCCCGCCATCCGTTATTTCATCACAAAGTTGCTCAAGAATTTCCTCTAGGCTAAAAGGGTGGACTTCACGGTGTTCAACCCTTTCGAAGAGATAGAATCGAACCCCTACTCGGTCTAGCTTCCCCTCTTCGTATTTTATTTCTCAGCCTTTTCACATACTTGTTTCAAAATTTCATTGTATACACGAAGCGGGGGTACTTCTGCGTTATCGGCCTTTACAAAAATTTTATTTCCTGCTATAAAGTTGGCTCATTCGCTATTTGTATGTATTAGACCATAATGGATACTGAATTTAATAGAATGAAATCCGTTATTGTATGCATATTTCATTAACAGTATCATTACCGCTAATGAGATAACTTCAATTTCGGCACATTTAAGGTAAGGTTTTTTAAAGCGGAATTCTGCTATTCTTATTGACTCAAGGGAGCTATGATATTTTTCCTCAACGATCAACTTGTAGAGAAATCCAGACTAGAACTATTGATGATTCTATGTTAGCTTTAAAGCAAGGAGACCACTTAAAAACCCTCATCGGATAAGAAAAAATACACCAGATAGAGCGCAACCAAGTCCATTTTTGAATGAGAAGGCTAAATCATCACCTTATTTGAGGAAGTAGCTATGGAAGATTGGGTCTGTATGGCTTCCTGGGTTCGAAAGATCTTCCTTCATCCTTGAAAGTATGTTGCTGCTTTAGCGCGAATGAAACATTTCTCAAAATAAAAAGGAATCCTCCTCTTGAGGTTGATAACCTAGCCCAAAGCCATGCTCATGGGAAAAAAGTATGGGCAAATTAAAAGAGACCTTGATGTCTTTGCCCTAAGAGCATGCCAGGAAACTCATTCCTCTCATGATTTTCATGACATGAATCTTACTCTAGGGATCGAAATAAAAGGTAAAATACTCCTTACTCCTCATTAAACCCACTAATCATCATATCTTTTTTACCATGTTCGATTTGAAGAATGGGGATATTCGAATCCGGTCCTTCTGACATATCTGCATCCCCATGTATAGTAAGAGTATTTCTAACGAGGAACTTCACTATCGTATAGTTGACTCGACTCGAATGCCCTCTTAGCAATAGCATTCGTAACCACGACTATTGAGTCTACTGTGGGAATAAGCGCCACAGAATAGGCAGCTATTGACTCCCTCTTGATAGCTTGCTTATGTTAGAGCTATTGTGGCACTATCCTTCTCTACTTTCTCTGCCGATACCGAAGAGGGTAACTAACCTATTGACTAAGGGCTTGTTTTGTTTACAGAGTGAAAAAAGGAAACTTGTCAACTAGACTTAGCGGAATGTCCAGGGGCAAATCGGTCGTTAAGATAGAGTCGATGTCGGTAGCAGTTCTTGCTTAGCAGGATCAGGTCACCAATTGGTGACATAGTTTAGGAATGAATATCCGTAACTCCCATTCCAATACATAAACTAACAAAATGGAATAAACAATCAAGACCTGGCTCAAGGCTAACCCCTCCACACTCAGGGTCACGGGAAAAGGAGAATGAGTAGGACAGGCTCGAGGTCAATTCTTTCTTTTAGGAGAGACCCCACCCCCTTCTTTAGCTTTGTTCATTCTATAAGACTTGCTTCTCGTTCTCGGTGAAGGAATCGGAGCTTCTATAGAATAATCATCTTATTCTTTAACGGCAAGCTCAACAACGAGAAGTTTTCCTCTACTAGAAAGCAATCCTTACTAAAGCCATTATAATTCTGAGTGAATCATTTCTAGAGATCGGTGAAAATGTTTCTTTATAGTCAATTCCATCTTTCTGAGTAAAACCTTTGGCAACAAGTCTGGACTTGTGACATTCAATGTTGCCATTTGAGTCGTTTTTGGTCTTAAAAGTCCATTAACACTCGACACTTTTGCAACCTTCCGGTAATTATTCTGTTGCACTCGTACATTATTATGGATCAGGCCGAACGACCTCGGCATAGTCTTGCATTATATCGCTGACAGTCCGAACATTCACGAGATTACTTTTCCACTAATGCCCGGTATTTTATATGGTACTTCTTATTCATTTGTTACTGGTACTTGATACATTTGAGCTGTTGAGGTAGAATACAAGACTGAGAAATTGAATACTTTAAAAGAAATGTTTGGAAAATTAGGTAACTTGCATATTTACCCCATTATTGTTGTGTGCTCCAAATCTGCTTAAGATTTATTATATTTCTTTGTTGGACCTCTAGTAAGTGTCGATGTCGACCCCTCGTCACTACTTAGGCTAGATACTGGTTGGGTACGCGTTGATTTACGTACTCATGCTACACTTTTGCACTAAATGTACAGGACCTGACAGGTTCAATTGGTGGTCATTTTGGCGCTTAGGCGCAGCTGATGAGGAGACTTTATGGTGAGCTGCATTCCAGCTACGTATCGCAGCCCACAGAATCTCCATCATACCATTTACTTTATCATGTCTTATTTACATTCCGGACAGAGGTTGTGTTATTATTGTACTCCTTAGTAAATGCTCATGCACTTGTGACATCGGATTTTAGGGGTGTTCTAGAATTTGTTATGGATTGTTTCACACTGATTCACTTTCACTTATTATTCTAACGAAACGGTACGTAACTACGATTTACTTTAATGCACTAACCCTCGTGATCTAAAAAAGATTCATGATTTTAAAAATGATAAAATGAATAATTAAGTGTTGGCTTGCCTAACGGTGATGTTGGGTGCCATCACGGCCTATAGTGGATTTTGGGTCATGACAGCTTGGTATCAAAGCTCTAGGTTCACTTGGGTCTCACCAATCATAAGCAAGTCTAGTAGAGTTTTGCGGATCCGTACAGAGACGTCTGTACTTATCTTCGAGAGGCTACAGTGCTGTTAGGAGCACTTCCCTTCTTGATTCCTCGTCGTGCAATTTGATTCCATCGAGGCTTTTACCTTCATTTCCTTCCTACTCACTCTTACATGATGTTGATCACTTGTTATAAATGGGGCATCAAAAAGTTGTAGTGGTACTACAGATGTAGTGCATGATGTATCTCCCTGCAATTCGAGCGAGCTATTGACGTCATCCTGTTGAAGGGTATTATGTCGTTTCTGCCCTATACTAGTATTGCCTATGGTTTTAAGGCTATGCACGGATTGTTATAATGTTCATGAGTGGTTATCATGTTGTGTTGATGTAAATGGTAGGGTGCTTATTTATGGATTGCGGCAGTGAATTACTCGAAAAGAGGATTTCTCCGTTGATAGTTCAGAGGTTCGGTATTTAATTCCAGCAAAGGAAAGGCAATCGAACTATGGATGTTTAGGCTTTGGTCGATGGAGTAACGAGACCTGATATTTTCGAGCGTGGTGGAATTTCATTTGTAATGTGGGGTCGTCATCCTTGTTTGAGTGCATTAAGGTTCACCGATGTTATGGTCTTCTTTAATTTTCCTTCGAGGCAGGGTGTGGTGAAATAGTGTCTAAGAAATGGTTGTCAGAAATGGCGGTGTGTAGCGGTTTCAGAATCGAATCGATGTTTTGAATGCTGATGGCTCGAGATAGATGATCTTCAAGGAGGCTTAGAGTTGGTAGCACTTTATTAGCTCGGGTGCTACAGAGATGGACTTTGATTTGATGCAATATTTGGGTAGCGAAGGATGAGGAAGGACAGGGCGGGAGGTGTCTCGCGGTGGTTGAGTTGCTAGCAGGGCAAGTATGAAAAGCAGAGGTCGAGAAGTTGCTTAAAGGAGGTGGTTTAACCGAAGGGGGAGTGCTAGAGTAGCATATGGATTATGTGGTAGGATAGCCATATGTCTTGAGAAAAAGTTTTGAGTGATTTGGGAATCATGGTAGACAGTGAATAGGTCTACAGATTTTATTTGGGGTGGTGGCTACTGTACTAAGGAAGGTTGAATATGGCAGAGAAGGGGTTTGCTTGGAATGAAGAGGGGTATGAAAAACTTGCTTATCGTTATTGGGATGTAACGTGACTTCGAGTTTAGAATGTATTTTCGGACTTTTAATTGATGTCTATGGGGAACGAACAGACTCTTACAGCTGGGGGCAAGCATGGGCTCAGGAGAGTTTACTGATTTCATGGTAGTTGTACCCTGTGCAAGCATCATTGAAAGATGTCAGTATGGAATTCCACAGGTGGGCTATCTCCTGTCGACAGTTTAGCGGTTTCGTGATTTTGATGAAATTTCTAGGAAGAGTTCTACATACTAACCAGCAGAAGGTCGAATATGTGATTGTGGCTAATAATTTGGAATGTTCATGAAGAGTTTAACAAGGGACTACGAGAAATTTGGCAAGATGACAGTGTGAGATCATGGTAATTGAGAAGGAGGAATCTTTGTGGGTTCTACATTATTTGATGGTAGCTTAAAGCTAAGTGAGGGATCCCCCAATCTACAATTGGATCACGTGGTTATCTGCTTGTGCAGCTTCTGGTTATCGGTGGTGGATTATCTATGACTAAGAAAAGAAAACATCAGGGGTAATTCGAGCAAAGGACTTGATGAATGTGTGCTATATTTTGCTTTATCGATTCATGCGCAGGTTTTGGGAAGACTCGGAGTTTATGCTTCTTGTGGATGTAATGTACAAGGAAGATAATTCATCCAGTTGCTTCTTTAGGAGTGTTCATGTGCTGACAGCGCACTAGAGTTTGGCTTATATTCGGGACCAAGTCAGAGTGCGCGACTCTCAAGAATGGTTCTAATGGGTTCATTATATGGCTGAAGACTGGAATTTCGTAGCAGAGTGTGAAGAATACTTGGGGAATTTTCTATGTTATCATCAGGTCTGCGAGGCAATATTGGAAAAATGGGAGAAACAGTTTTGAATTCGTGGAAGGTCTTTCAGAATGGGTGTACCAGTTTGAGATGCTATCGTGTGCATGTGGAGGGTATGAGATGGTTCATGGGTATTGAGACGATGTGGTCTCATGAATTGGGTCTCGGGAGGAGTGTTGTTGAGTTTCCTTCTGTTCTCGAATGGAGCTATTATTATTTCTAAGGCAAGTCAAGAGTAAATTGAAAGAAGTGGGGTCGGTTAGTAATGGTTTGAATTAGCATGATTGTGGCAATGATCAGTTCCTTCAGCATGTTAAAGTATACGGGTGGGTTGTGGTTGTACGTACGAGTTCAGCAACCACCATAATTTGCTTGATTCGGGAGGTATTTGATTCAAATGGCCTTGTTGTGTAAATGGATTTCCGGAAGGGTAATAGCGGTTTAGACCACGATTTGAGGTTTGTATTTTCTGCGGTTATGGGAACTCAGTCGCGTGTTGCAATGGTTCTTCTTAAATGAGTTAAGTGAAAGGTTTCTAGATGATGAAGTGTTTATTCTATTGGTAGTTAAGGAGTTATGATGAATTCTTGTACTTTCATTTAGCGGCATGTTAAGTGCAACAGGTGATATGGAAACTTGAAGGTTGGGGACCAAGGTCGAGGTTTGGTGTTGATGAGAATGTCATGAGCTCGGAGGAGCAGGGGGAAGATTTAAGAGGTTCAGAGTATACTAGCATTATTTTCAGGCAGTCTGAGGATGGTCTGTTTGGGGAAGAAGTGTTGGGTATTGAAATGCGGATGCTGGACTAGCACTATAGGCGTAGCATGGTCGATGGCCATCGATGTTCAGATTTTACTACCTGGTGCAAAATGTTGTAGGGGTATATCCCACAAGAATATCGCATAAACGTGACGTGTTAGTCATTCGAATGTTTGAGATTTACATCAAGTATGAAGATTTTGGTATTGTCGCCAATGGGAGAGGTTATGATTGGAAGGCGTTCTATTCCTTTGGTTGTGGACCGTGTGAGTTTGTTCCAAATTTGACGGCTGTTCTTATGTGTCATGAATAGGGTTATTGTGGATCCTTGAAAGGTTATTGTCGCTGTATCAGTTAAGCGAAATCAGCTTGAGGTCCGCTGGTAGATTTACATCAAATCGGATGTGCTCATTCAGCATAGTACTATTATAGAGGAGTCTTAGGGCATTGGATGTTATTCCTGTCGTCAGCTATTCCGTGAAATACTCTATTGTGCCAGGTGGGTTGTGAGACACCTTGATTATTCGCACATTGTGTTGTGATCTCGTGTAGCTTGTGGTGTTATATGAGCAAGATGGCTCTCGAGAGGCAAGTCATTTATCGCAACTTAGTCGTGCTTGGGTTTTTGTAGCATATGGAATGGTCCGTCTCCCCATAATTGTATTATGCACTTGGCATGCTTGTGGTCGATATTCGAGCATTTCGTAAGTATAAGCATTTCGGCTTGATGGCTGTTTCCTTATTGATTTTTATGTGTGGATCAGGTGGCACGCCGCCACGGGTACATTGTTTGGATCGGGTTGTACGCCGCCACGGGGATGTGTGTGGATCGGGTTGTGCACCGCAACGATGTCATATTCGGATCGGGTTGCACGCTGCAACACTGTCATGTTTGGATCCGGTTGCATGCCGCAACAGTGTCATAATTAGATGGGGTTGCATGTCGCAACAGTGAGGTGCTAAGTACAGTTCCTTATACTTATTTTGTGTACCTTATTTCCCATCTCTGAGATAGAGTCATAAAATCGGTTTGGCCGTTTTATTCGTTAGGGGGGCTGGATGGTTCGTTGACAGAGTTCGTTCTTTATTATGGGTCATATTCGAGTTGTACCTTGTTGGCGCTTTGATGGCGTTGTATGAGATTTTAGACGGTGTTTAGGTGGCTTATTGCCCGAGCAGCTTGGGTGAGACGAGATTATTGGACCTGAGATCAGTGCGGTCGGAGTTATGTAGGATATGTTAAAGAGCAAATATCGTTATTCAGTTCAGAATAAGGTAATGGCTCTTGTCCAGAGAAGAGACCCCATGAATTGTTGATTCAGCAGGTAGGTATGAGTTTCTACACATCTCTTTCGTCACGGCAGTGTTGCGAGAGTTGGAACAGAGCTTATATGCATTATGAGGTGTATTGCGGGCATTAGATTCATGAAATTTCAATTGTTGTGGTCAAAGGATGTTATTATGGGCAAACAACTTATGTGGTGCATGGTGTGATTTCAGCATAGATGCATGATCATGTTTTGGTACAGTGTGTAGTGATTGATATGGCGTTCGTATGTTAGAATTAGGTCTTGTAGAGAAATTCGGAGGTTGGAATTTGGTTCTAAGGCTTATTGACTAAATAAAAGGGAGGATCTTCAGTCTGGCTAGAGCTAATGTGCTCAACTGGGTTGTGGTGGCACGGGCAGGTGCACAAGGTTTTGAACAGTGATTTTGGGGCAGCTCCGGAGCAGTTCTTAGCACGTTCGAGGACGAACACATGTTTAAGTGGGGGAGAATGTAACAATCCGACCGTTTGTTTTGAGCTCTAGCACATTGTTCGGCAGTTTGAGGCCTCGACTAGCTTCACTTCATGTTTTATGACTTGTATGTCTGGTCGGGATTGAATTTCGGGAAGTTCAGAGTGGTTTCAGAAGGAAAATTCTCAGTCCGAAAGCTTTAAGTTGGAAGAGTTGACCAAGGGTTGACTTTTGAGTGAATGGCCGCGGAATCAAATTTGTAGGTTCCAATAGGTTCGAATGATGATTTTGGACTTGGGCGTATATTTGCATTGAGTATCGGGTGGTCCGGGAGCGTTTCGGCGCCTATTGTAGAAGGTTGGCATTTTGAAAGTTTAAGAATTTCTTAAGTTTGACTTGAAGTGAATTTTGGTGTTATCGATATTCGTTCAGGGTTTCGAGCCTTGGGATAGGTTCATATTGTGATTTATGACTTGTGCGCAAAGTTTGGCATCATTCCGGAATGTTATAATATGATTCAGATGCATTCGCCGAAGCTTAAAAGTTTGAAAGTTTAAAGAAAGGTTTCGATCGTCGATTCGCAATTTTGATGTTGTTGGTGTGAATTGAGACCCTTAGTAGGTTCGTGTTATGTTTTGGGACTGGTTGGTATGTTGGATGAAACGGATTGAAACTTGGAATTTAGGACATGCTAGTTTTGGCCAAGTTCTGGTGCAACTGCACCTGGGAAAATTTGGGCGCAGATGCAAAGCCATTGAAGCGACAGACGAAGCGCAGGAGTGCAATAAGAGCTGGGAGTAGAGAATCGTAGGTGCGGAGTTTTTGGTTGCATCTACGCAAGCGCAGAAGCGGCACTTTGGTCGCAGGAGCAAAATTGGAACGGAAGGAGAGGGATCCGCAAGAGCAGCATGTTGGCGCATCTGCGCGTCCGCAGAAGCTAAAGGCGGCGCAGAAGCAAAAGATTTGGATCGCACTGCGTTTGTGCAGAAGCGGGAATTTTCCACAGGTGTGAGAGATGGCCTCCAGTGCTTCTCTGCAGAAGTAAAGTTTTGGTCGCAAAAGCGAAGCCACAGGTGCGGCTGGATGTCCACTGGTGCAGAAGTCGCTGGGCAGAAGGGTTCTTATAAATCGAGACTTAGCTCTCATTTCTCACTTGGATGGACGAATTTGGGGAGCTATTTTGAGGGGTTTTTCATCAAGCAACTTGAGGTGAGTGATTTTCCCCTATTACAAGTTAGATACTTAGATTTTATAAAGGTTTTTTTAACACGAAAATTAGGGAAAATTTAAGGAGAAACCTAGAATTGATAATTTTGGATTTTACCACGATTTTGGACATGGAATTGGGAATAAATTATATATTTGAGTTCGTAATATTATGGGTAAAGTTTATCTTCAAAAAATAATTCAAAATTCGGGCACGCGGGCCCGAGGGTTGACTTTATTAACTTTTCGAGCGGAGTTGAGAATTATTATAAATTGATTAATTATGAACTTTGGAGTATATTTTGTTTGAATTGCACATTGTTTGACTAATTTCGAATCGTTTGGCTTTGAGTCAAGAATATAAAGAGGCATTCGGGTCTATTATGGAAGTTCGGAAAGAGGTAAGTCTCCTGTCTAACCTTGTGAGGCGGACACAACCCCCTAGGAGATGTAATTATTATGTGCTACTAGTTGCGGGTGCTACGTACGCACGAGGTGACGAGAGTCCGTATGTAGCTAAAGCATCTTTATGTCCGGGTAGACTTAAGACTTTATCATGTCATATTTGTATTATTTGAACTCATTCTGCTGGCTTAATTAATTGAATTTATAACTGAAGTTGATTTACAAATATATATATATATATATATATATATATATATTTGGCCGAGCCTTATCACCTTGAATTGTTGGCTAGTTATTTGAGAAACGGTAAAGGTTATATTCACGTTATGCTCATGTACTATATTGTAAGCACGTGTCTCGTAATTCGATAAGTTCCTTCCATTCTTGTGGAGTGGGCCGAATGCCTTGGCAGTATAATAGATGCATCTATGGTTCGTGCCGCTCGACCTTCGACAGTGTACACATTATTCTGAATCGGGTCGAACGACCTCGGCATAATCGTGCGTTATATCGTTGACAGTCCGAACATTCATGAAATTATCTTTCCACTGATGTTCGGCATTTTATATGGTACTTCTACTTCTTATTCGTTTATTACTGGTACTTGATACATCTGAGTTGTTGAGGTAGAATACAAGACTGAGAAATTCATACTTTAAAAGAAATGTTTGGAATATTAGGTAACTTACAAATTTACCCCCACTATGGTTGTGTGCTCCACATCTGCTTATGATTTATTATATTGCTTTGTTAGACCTCTAGTAAGTGTCGATGTCGACCCCTCACCACTACTTCTCCGGGGTTAGGCTAGAAACTTACTGGTTACGCGTTGATTTACGTACTCATGCTACACTTCTGCACTAAATGTGCAGGATCTGACAGGTTCAATTAGTGGTCATTTTGGCGCGTAGGCGCAGCTACTGAGGAGACTTTATGGTGAGCTGCATTCTAGGCTACGTATCACAACCCACAGAGTCTCAATCGTACCATTTACTTTATCCTGTCTTATTTACATTCTGGACATAGGTTGTGTTATTATTGTACTCCTTAGTAAATGCTCATGCACTTGTGACACCGGGTTTTAGGGGTGGTCTAGAATTTGTTATGGATTGTTTCACACTGATTCACTTTCACTTATTATCTTAACGAAATTGTACGTAACTACGATTTATTTTAATGCACTAACCTCATTATCTAAAAAAGATTCATGATTTTAAAAATGATGAAATGAATAATTAAGTGTTGGCTTTCCTAACGGTAATGTTGGGCGCCATCACGCCCTATAGTGGATTTTGGGTCATGACAGCATACATCCACAATGAGATGGGTAACTTTACTTAACATACTCCTAACCGTGTCCATTAATGTACGATTACGCCTTTCTGCCACACCATTTTGTTGTGGTGTACCAAGCATTGTGTATGCACATATGCCATGTGTTCCAAGGAATTTAGCAAATGGACCAGGGTGTTGTCCAGTTTCGTCATATCTTCCATAATAATCACCAGCTCTGTCTGACTTGATTATTTTTACCTTTCTTTCTAGTTGTCTTTCAACCTCATTAATAAATACCTCTAAGGCATTCACTGCTTGAGAATTTTCATGCAACAAATAGACATATCCATAACGTGAAAAGTCACAATAAAGGTGATAAAATACCTTTGCTTACTAGAAGAAGTGACATCAAAAGGACCACATATGTCAGTGGGTATAATTTCAAGATGTTGTGTGCTCCTTGTGGCTCCTTTCTTTATGTGTTGTGTTTGTTTTCCTTTAATACAATCCACACAAATATTAAGGTCCGTAAAATCCAAATGTGAAAGGATTTCATTCTTAACTAGCCTTTCCAATCTTTATTTGGATATGTGACCTAAACGTTTATGCCACAAGTAAGCAGAATGTTCATTCACCAAACTACGTTTTGTTCTAACATTATGATGCAAAGTTAAGAAGGTTTTGGCAAACAAATTATCAAGGTTCAATTTGTATAAATTATCACAAATAATACCATAATCAATAAGATGATTATGCTTAAACAAACTAAAACATCCATTGCCAAAATTTAAAAAATATCCAGCTTTATCCAACTTAGACAAGGAAATTAAATTTCTTGAAAGAGAAGGTACATAAAAAAGTTTCAAACAAGTCTAAGTGATGCCCAGTATCTAGGATTAAGCGATAAGTCCAGATAGCTTCAACTGGAGCCTTCACTCTATTCCCCATGTACACAAATCTTTCATTCCGATTTATGGAACCCTGCATCGTGTTAGAAACATGAACAATAGAACCAGAGTCAATCCACCAAGTATTATAAGGAACTTCAGTTAAATTTGATTTGGGCACGTAAAAGCACAAGGCTTACCTTTCTTCTCGAACCATGCCTTACGTTTCAGGAAATCTTTCTAAAATGTGTCTAGGTTTTCCACATAAACGACACTTATCATTCTTGTTTTCCTTCTTACGTACTTGAGAAGATGACTCATTGACATTATGTTGCCTATGTTTAACTTTTCCATGTTTCTTTTCTTTCTTTCCAGCTCCTTGATGGCCTACAAGATTAATGGAGTGGGTTCCTTGATTCTTTAGCTTTGTTTCCTCTTGAACCAGCATTTCGTGCAGTTCATGCACGTTCCATTTGTCTTTCATGGTGTTGTTGTTCATTTGGAAAAGACCATACTCAGATGGTAATGAGTTAATGATGAATTGAACAAGAAAATTCTCATCCACTTCCATTCCCAAAGACTTGAGTCTTGCTGCTATATTTGTCATTTCAATGACATGCTTATGCATGGTACGCGGACCATCAAATTTCATGGTGGTTAAAGTACCCATTAGTGTCCCAGCAAGAGACTTATCAGCAGTTTGTGAGCATTCTTCCACACGTTTCAGAAGTTCTTTTGCGCTTTTAGTTTTGGGAAGAGTAGTCTTAATGTTGCCCACAATATTCATTGGCATAAACATTAGGCTTAATCTGTTAGACCTATCCCAATGCTTAAAATAGGACCTTTCTTCAGCACTACTAGTTTCAGTAATAGCAGTTGGCTTCTCAGTATAAGTGCAACATCAAGATCTAAAATTCCAAGATAGAATTTGATCTGTTCGCACTAATCTGAGAAGTTGAGTTTGTTAAAGGTCGTAACAGAAGGAGAGTACGAATGAAGAGCAAGTGCTGCAAATAAAATATGCTATTCCATTAATGGTTTGAGTTAAAATTAAATATACTGTTACATTCAGAATGGTTATGTATTATTAAATGTATATTATTTTAGTATGTGAAAATCATATACTTATTTTATGTGAAAATCATATAGTTCCACAATTAGGGAAAGATAATTATGGTTATAACTCCCCATTAACCCACTTTGATGGAAAGTGGGAACTAATCGATGGTCCATCTCTCTTACCTATTAAAAGAAGAATAGCATAACTCCATCAGATTCAATTCTGAAAAGAATACAAAAAAGGTAAAGAGAGAGAAATACTAATTTTATCAAGAACAGCAACTCTAAAGAAGGCTTCCACTCAATATTATCAAGAAAACACATCATGGATTCAGGTAAGTTTTCTTGATTGAAGTTATTATATATTTATTTTATGTGAAAATTATATAGTCCATGGTAAATAATTGATAAGATTTCATGTTCTAGATTGTGATTCATAAATAATCTATATAAAATCCTATCAATTATTTAGAATCGTGAAACTATATGATTTTCACATAAAATACATATACAATAACTTCAATCAAGAAAACTTACCTGAATCAATGATGTGTTTTCTTGATAATATTGAGCGGAAGCCTTCTTCAGAGTTACTGTTCTTGAGAAAATTAGTACTTCTCTCTCTTTACTTTTTCTGAGTTCATTTCAGAATAGAATCTGATGAAGTTACGCTATTCTTCTTTTAATAGGCAGAGAGAGGGACCATCGGTTAATTCCCACTTTTCATCAAAGCGGCTTAGTGGGGAGTTATAACCATAATTAAATTCCCCTAATTTTATCCAAATATTAATTTAATAAAATATATTTATAAAACCAAATGTTTATAAAACCACATGTGGGCCATATTTTACATTCTCCCACTTTGCGCATGTGATGTTACTCACTTAATGGTTTAATAAATATTTCAATTATTATGTGCACAATAATGTTAAATTCTCCTTCATTAGAAACATCACTCGTTGTTATTGAATAAGTAAGCTAATATGAGTCATGGCGGTTGTACATCACTTACTCTATATAGTTACTTCCATGTACTACAATATTAGTCTATTACCCAGTACAACCTGTAAAAGTAATACTTAATTAGTCCAACGTTAATGCTTAGAATATCTTTATCTAAGCCTGAACCTGTCATCGTTATTCTCAATATTATGTATACAAGAGAAAACAGGTATTGAATACCAAGAGCATATGTTTAAATGAGCTCTAAGTGTCAATTCCATAAACATAATAAAGTCCTTACATAAAGTCATACATTGCTATTAAGAATGCCCATTCTTTCAACATGTTCAATAAATATTTTGGGCGGTAATCCTTTCGTCAAAGGATCGGCAATCATAAGTTTAGTGTTAATATGTTCAATTGACACTTTATATTTCTGGACTTCTTCTTTGACTACAAAGTATTTCACTTCCATATGCTTAGCACCCTTTGAATACTTGTCGTTCTTAGAGAAGAAAACTGCTGCAGAATTATCACAATAAATTTTCAGCGGCCTGGCAATATTGTCGACTAGTCCAAGTCCTGAAATAAAGTTTGGCAGCCAATTAGCCTGAACTGTAGCCTCAAAGCATGCCACAAATTCAGCTTCCATAGTGGATGCAACTATGACAGACTGCTTCGCGCTCTTCTATGATATTGCTCCTCCAACTAACAGGAATAAATAACCAAATGTAGATTTTCTTGTATCTATACAACCAACATAATCTGAATCTGAATATCCAATCACATCAAGATGGTCAAATCTTCTATAAGTGAGCATATAATCTTTCGTTCCTTGCAAGTAACGCAACACTTTCTTTGACGCCTCTAGTGGTCCATCCCTGGATTACCTTGATATCTGCCCAGTATTCTAACAGCAAAACAAATGTCTGGTCTTGTACATGTCTGGGCATACATTAAGCTCCCAACTATAGATGCATAAGGAATATCTGTTATTTGTATACATTCCAATTCATTCTTTGGACATTAATTGAGACTAAATTTATCCCCTTTCTAAATTGGAACGGGACTTGATGAGCATTTATCCATTCTAAATCTCTCTAACATTTTATTAATATAGGCTTTCTGAGACAATTTCAATAATCCTTGTGATCTATCCCGGAATATTTCAATCCCAATCACATAGGATGCCTCTCCCATATCTTTCATTTTAAAGTTGTTAGAGAGAAATTTTTTGGTGTCATACATCCTACCAAGATCATTAGTAGCAAGCAAGATGTCATCAATATACAAGACTAACATAATAAACTTACTCCCCCTGACCTTCAGATATATACACCGATCAACAGTGTTTTCTTTAAATCCAAAGGTGACAATAGTTTTGTTAAATTTAAGATACCACTGTCGGAAAGCTTGTTTAAGTCCGTATTTTGATTTCTTAAGTTTACACACCATGTGTTACTTTCATTTAATGGCAAAACCCTTTTCTTAGTCCATATAAACTTCTTCCTCTACATTTCCATTTAAAAAGGCGATTTTTACATCCATTTGATGTAGCTCTAAATCAGAATGAGTTACTAAAGCCATTATAATTCTGAGTGAATCCTTTCTAGAGACCGGTGGAAATGTCTCTATATAGTCAATTCCATCTTTCTGAGTGAAATCTTTGGCAACAAGTCTGGCCTTGTGACGTTCAATGTTGTCATTTGAGTCGCATTTGGTCTTAAAGACCCATTTACACCTGACTCTTTTGCAACCTTCTGGTAATTCAACAAGGTCCTAAACATTATTCTGTTCCAGAGACTTCAACTCATCTTTCATAGCATCTAACTATTTATCAGAATTATTACCTTTAGTGGCTTTTTGAAAATGAAACTGGATCATTATCAATTCCAAAGTCAATTTCTAACTCATGTAGATAAACTAAATAATCATCTGAAATAGCAGATCTCTTTTGTCTTTGAGACCTTTTTAATGCTACTTCTTATGGTTCATCTACTGTAGGTTCATTAACTGCAACTTCATTGTTAGTAGTAGGATCATTTATTTGTTGTTCTTGCTGATTGTTAGGTTGTCGACAACTTCAAGGACAACAAGTTTAGAAGAAGTGCAGGGCAGAGAAACTTGCACCCTAGCTTCTTTAATTTCTGCATTACGTGGTTCTTCACTCTCACTAACTTCACCGTTCTCAACGAACCTCGCATTTCCAGTTTCAACCATTCTCGTATTGTAATTAGGACATTAAAATCTATACCCTTTTGATTTTTTTGGATAACCAATAAAGAAACCACTGATTGTTCTTGAATGCAGTCCTTAACGCATACATCCACAATAAGATGGGTAAAGATGAATTACTTAACATACTCCTAACCATACCCATTAATGTACGATTACGCTTTTTTGCCACATCATTTTGTTATGGTGTGGAAGGCATTGTATATTGAGTACGTATGTCACGTTTTCAAGGAATATAGCAAATGGACCAGGGTGCTCTCCAGTTTTTGTAAAATATGGCCCACGTGTAGTTTATAAATATTTTGGTTTAATAAATATATATCTTTAAATTAATATTTGGATAAATTTAGGGGAAGTTAATTATGGTTATAACTCCCCACTAACCCACTTTGATGGTAAGTGAGAATTACCGATGGTCCCTCTCTCTGCCTATTAAAAGAGGAATAGCGTAACTCCATCAGATTCTATTCTGAAAAGAACATATAAAAGATAAAGAGAGAGAAATACTAATTTTCTCAAGAACAATAACTCTGAAGAAGGCTTCCGCTCAATATTATCAAGAAAGCACATCATGGATTCAGGCAAGTTTTCTTGATTGAAGTTATTGTATATGTATTTTATGTGAAAATCATATAATTCCACGGTTCTAAATAATTGATTGGATTATATATATATTGTTTATGAATCACAATCTAGAACATGAAAAATCCTTACATGTGGTATCAGGAGCACAAGGTATAGGAACTTATGATTTTCCATTAAAATTAATGTTTTCTTTACGACTGAGTATGCGACTTGGTTGTTTTGGATACTGATTGAATTAAAAAAAATTTAAAAGTTCATAAGATTCCGAAAAGAAAACAGAAAAGGTAAAGAGAGAGAAGTACTGATTTTTTTCATGAACAACAATTCTAAATTGTGGTATAAAATAATTTACATTAAATTATATGTGATGTATATGTAAAAAAAGAAAAAAAAAAGAATTTCTTTAATAGAAATAAAAATAAAATTTAAATAAAAAATAATAATATAATATTGAAGAGAGAGAGAAGAATATAAAATGAAATATTTTTTTTGGAGTAAAATATGGAGTAATGGTTGGAGTAACTTTACTCCATTTTGGAGGAGAAAATGGAGGCAAGGGTTGGAGATGGCCTAAATTGCTTGATGATTTTATTTCATATGAAAAAAAATAATTAGTAAACAATATAATAAATAAATGTTCACGAGCTCCAATACTTTTTATATAAAAAAGTCACAACTTTATTATTAAACATAGTATCTATCAATTAAAAAATAATTATTTATTTTTATTATCACTACTAAAAATCAGGTAAAAAGCGACCGGAAAAAGCGACCAAAGTTGGTCCCTATATGCCTAAAAGCGACCAAAAAGCGATCACAATGGTCTGGTCACCATTTAGTTGGTCCCTTTCCAATAGCGACCAATCTTGGTCGCAAAATAGCGACCAAAGTTGGTCGCCCAGTACAAAATACAAAAAATTAAAATCTGCTCTTAAGCGACCAACTTTGGTCGCTTGTTTGGTATTTTTAATTTTCTGTATTTCTCAAATAGCGACCAAAGTTGGTCGCCCAGTACAAAATACAAAAAATTAAAATCTGCTCTTAAGCGACCAACTTTGGTCGCTTGTTT
>MCJB01025944.1:48312-71473 GCA_002018475.1 Nicotiana obtusifolia
TTTCTGTATTTCTCAAATAGCGACCAAAGTTGGTCGCTTATTTAGTATTTTTAATTTTCTGTATTTTCAAATAGCGACCAACTTTGGTCGCAATTTAGAAATGCAGAAAATTAAAAATACTAAATTGGCGACCAAAGTTGGTCGCTTTAGCAGATTTTAAATTTTTTTTTTTTGTAATTGGCGACCAACTTTGGTCGCAATTTGCAGAATCAGTTTTTTTTAAGCAAAATAGCGACCAACATGCGACCAAAGTTGGTCGCTTTTGTTGGTATATTTTTTCAAGAAACTGGCTGTTTTGCCAGCCACACCCCCTGTCAGTTTTACCAAATTCCTAAAATATGCATTGAAACCATTAAAACAACAACAACAACAAGAACTACTACATCAAACAACAACGATACTAACAACAACAAGAAGTACTACATCAAACAACAACGATACTAACAACTACAATAAACAACACATTAAACAACAATATTACATAATATAGAGTATAGTGTATATTGCATAATACACTATACAATACACTTAGTATATGAAATACACTTAATATATATACTACACTTAGTATATATACTACACTTAGTATTCATGCTTATACATGTATTCATGTTCTTATATATGTATTCATGTTCTTATTTATGTATAGTTATATATATATATATATATAAATAAAACTGTATAATATATTTATATAAATAAATATATATAACTATATATATATATAGTTATATATATATATATTTATATATACATATATATAAATAAATATATATAACTATATATATATATATATATATTATACACTATACTATAGTATATTATATTGTATAGTATATTATATATCAATATATACATATATATATATATATATTTTAGTAATATATTTATACATTTTGGTAAAATATTAATAAGAAAGCGACCAACTTTGGTCGCCAATATATATACCTTTCTACTTGCCACCAAAGTTGGTCCCTAAATGAAAATCTGATTTATTATAATTTTTCAGATAAGCGACCAACTTTGGTCGCTCATGGCACCATAAAATTTCCTCCAAGAAGCGACCAAAGTTGGTCGCTAAATTAAATTCTGATTTTATTTAATATTCATGGAAGCGACCAACTTTGGTCGCCTAGGTCACCATAAAATTCCTTCCATTTAGCGACCAATGTTGGTCGCCAGTTTATTTTCTGATTTAATTTAAATTTCAAGAAAAGCGACCAACTTTGGTCGCTACTGTATTTCCCTTCCGTGGGCGACCAACTTTGGTCGCAAATATTGAACGTGGGTCCAGTTGAGCGACCAAAGTTGGTCGCTATTTTTGAATTTTCTTTGACCGAATTTGTTTGACCAGTCCGGTCAAAATGTTGAACACTTGGGCGACCAGTAGGCGACCTATTATGGTCGCTATTTTATTTAAGTTTTTTTTTCATTTTTTTTGTCTATGTTGGCGACCAAGGTTGGTCGCTTTTTGTGGCAGACCAACTTTGGTCGCTAATCTTTGGTCTCTAAATGCCTGATTTCTAGTAGTGAATTATAAAAAGATTTAACTGCTCTACCTTAGGCATATTATATGCATGTCTTCTAAGACAATTTCAAGTCCCATCAATAAATTTAATAGCCTTAGTCACAAGATATTTGTCTAAAATTATCCTTTATCTCTCCTTAAATGATTTACTTAATTCAGATGCAGTTATTAGAACAGTAAAGGTAGATTGAAAGAAAGTAATAAATGACTTCGCTTTTCTAAAATGTCAGATATTACGAATTAACTAATTCAGTTTGTCAAAACTATTAATATTTCGGACTAGCCAGAGACAATTAAGAAAGAAAGAAAGCCTGGAAGATATTGTTTTGTTGGTAAAGCAGGATATATTGTAAACAGAGGCGAATTTAGCACTAAGTACGGGTTCAATTGAATCCATTACTTTCTATGCGTAACATAAATTTATACGTAAATTCTATTAATATTAAAATTCAAGTACGATTGATTTGCATAAGAAACCCTGCAAAGTTTACATATGGTATAGTTGTACTCCAACTAATTAATGAAGATACCGAGAATGGTCATCAGTGAACCTTTGGGATATACCATAAGGTTAGCGCTATTCATATTCAGATGCGGCGAAATGGATTCCTTAATCAAATATTTAAATCCTCCAAAAACGGAATGTAGCCATTGGCAGTCGCTAATCAATTGGCCTTAATTACATAATCCCAACGCCTTGATACCTATATAAACACTCCCTCTCTGCAACTTCTTGGAAACAAACACATCAATTTTACTTTTAACATTACAATCAATCTTTGAGCTATCAGTTTTTTTTCCTTAAGAAAAAAATGGCTGATATTGAGGGAGAACCAGGGAGTTCCATGCATGGAGTCACTGGTAGAGAGCCAGTTCTTGCTTTCTCAGTGGCTTCTCCAATGGTGCCAACCGATACCACTGCAAAATTTTCAGTACCAGTTGATACTGAACACAAAGCCAAGGTTTTTAAATTTTATTCATTTTCAAAGCCTCATGGTCTTACTTTCCAGCTCTCCTGGATTTCGTTTTTCACTTGCTTTGTTTCAACTTTTGCTGCCGCCCCTTTAGTTCCTATCATTAGGGACAACCTTAATTTGACCAAAATGGATGTTGGCAATGCCGGAGTTGCTTCTGTTTCCGGAAGTATTTTATCTAGGCTTGTTATGGGTGCAGTTTGTGATATGTTAGGGCCAAGATACGGCTGTGCATTTCTGATTATGTTGTCAGCGCCAACTGTGTTTTGTATGTCATTTGTGTCGTCGGCTGGAGGATATGTTGCTGTCCGGTTCATGATCGGATTCTCGCTAGCAACATTTGTGTCGTGCCAATATTGGATGAGTACTATGTTTAATAGTCAGATTATTGGACTTGTCAATGGGACAGCTGCAGGATGGGGAAATATGGGTGGTGGTGCGACTCAACTTATTATGCCAATTCTGTATGATATAATTAGAAGAGCAGGAGCAACTCCATTCACTGCTTGGAGAATATCATTTTTTATTCCTGGCTGGCTTCATGTTGTAATGGGTATTTTGGTGTTGACTCTTGGCCAAGATTTGCCTGATGGGAACCGTGGTGATTTACAGAAGAAGGGTGATGTTTCTAAAGATAAATTCTCCAACGTTAGTACTCCGATTACACTAAGACTCTTTCATCTTTCTTTTTTAAAGGAGAAGAAGTTTACCCAACCACTTCATGTTTTTGCTATTTCAGATATTGTGGTACGCTGCAACAAACTACAGGACGTGGATCTTTGTCCTTCTCTACGGATACTCTATGGGAGTTGAACTGTCTACCGACAACGTAATTGCAGAGTACTTCTTCGACAGGTTTGTTTCTTATATGTACTTAACTTATGAGTTTACATATAACTGTCATATAAAGAGGTTTACTAACCTGGAAACAAAGCAGTTTACTTGCAATAACACATTAAATACATTGTTGATAGCGTAAAAACTCTTTACAGTATCCATATATTTTAACCTGTTTCGTAGCAGGTAGTCTACCTAAATATATATAGAGAGAGTTCCCTAACAGAATTTTGTACAAAAACCTACAGATTTGATCTAAAGCTTCACACAGCGGGAATTATTGCAGCCACATTTGGTATGGCTAATCTCGTAGCTCGTCCATTTGGAGGATTTGCTTCAGATTATGCAGCCAAAATATTCGGCATGAGGGGTAGACTTTGGGTCCTTTGGATATTACAAACACTGGGAGGAGTATTCTGTGTCCTGTTGGGCCGTTCGAATTCTCTGCCCATAGCCATCACATTCATGATCCTTTTCTCTATTGGTGCTCAAGCTGCATGTGGTGCAACATTCGGTATTATTCCCTTCATTTCTCGCCGATCATTAGGTATAATCTCGGGTATGACTGGAGCTGGAGGCAATTTCGGTTCTGGATTGACACAACTGCTCTTCTTCACGAGCTCAAAATACTCGACAGCAGCAGGGCTAACTTACATGGGACTAATGATCATAGGGTGCACTCTTCCTGTGACTTTCTGTCATTTCCCACAATGGGGAAGCATGTTCTTTCCACCAACAAAAGACCCCGTTAAGGGAAGTGAGGAACATTATTATGCCGCAGAGTACACCGAAGCTGAGAGGCAGAAAGGTATGCACCAAAACAGCTTGAAGTTCGCCGAGAACTGCCGATCAGAGCGTGGCAAGCGCGTGGGATCGGCACCTACTCCTCCAAATTTAACGCCTAATCGTGTCTGAGTTTCTCAGATTTGATAATTTTCTCTAAAGGGATGGATGATTGTCAATCTCTGCTTAAATGAAGATTCAATTAGTTGAGTCTCAATAAGCGAACATTTTTAAAGAATGTATCTTGATTTTTCTTGTCCTTTCTTCTCCTTCTTCTTCTTCTTTTTCTTGGAATCTACTTATAAGTTGTATGTTTTTTTTTAATGAAGTATATATATGACGCATTGTGTATGTTTCCTCTTGCTTTTTTACATCTGAATATTCTATGAGCCAACGGGTTGTTGCAGATTCTAAAGAATAATATTAATAAAACTTTTGACTTCTAAGAAGGGAGCTTGATAATTTATTCCAGTTGGTTTAATATACAGAAGTTTGTGAATTGTTTTTCCTCTCTTAGTGGCCGTTTAAATATGATATCAGAGATCAATTATAGTTTACAGTTACTAGTTGGCAACAATTTGTGCAGGGAGAAATATTTAGTTAGCTTAGAGCGCAATGGAAATTCAAGTGTTTTATCCAATTAATAATTCAAATATAGGTTAAGTTGTACCCAACAACTTGCACACAGTAAATATTGTATAAGCCAAAGGCGTGGTGATACTTGGGGTTGTTGCAGTACCATCTCTTCTACAGTTGTCATGACCCAAATCTCACTGGTATATCGTAATGGCGCTTAACCCAACCCGTTAGGAATCCCACCAATATAAACACAAATCAAATTGAATATTATCAAATATTAATGAAATAAGTACACGAAATTTAATACAAACTATCCAAAGAACCGGTGATACAACTCATGAGCCACTAAGAAAAAGAATACAATGCTAGTATGGAAAAAATACAGCATATGTTTGAATATACATAAATAGAAACACAACTTCTCAAATAACCATGAACAAAATGATAGCTAATAACCGAAAATTGACGTATCCTCGATGCTCACTCTCAAATTCAGCAACAGCTCGGCTCCAAAATTTGCATGCAAGAAGCAGGAGCACAGTATGAGTACAACCGACCTCGTGTACTCATTAAGTATCAAGACTGACCTCAACAAATTAGTAGCGATGTTTTAGTCAAAGATACTTATTTTATATAACTTGTGCAGCTCATAAGCATACTAATAGAAAAATGACCAAGGAACAATAGAGCTCAATAATAAGATGCACAGTCAAAGAGGAGGATAATAAACATGCTTTTTCAGATAACATAGTCGTCAAATGCATATACAAATGCACTAATTTCGCATATAAAGGAGATATGTAAGAAGCAGTAAAGACTCAAACTTTACACCAATCTAATACTCTTCAAATGTCTAACAACCTGCTATCAAGTCCCATGAATGTGTAAAATGCGTGAATACGCATATATGAATGATATGCCTGAGTGTCTACATAAGTCTAGAATGTCTATGCATGATAAAAATTTCAAACTTGATACCAGACCGATGCATATCTATGGGTTTGACAAAAATTCATGTGTTTATTGCATGCAGACCGCCGGAAAAATTTTGGTGTTCAATGACTCTAGAGGGACGGATCCATATTTATACGCAGTTAGTACATAAATACATACATCCGAACAAATATCTCAATACAGGAACGTGAATTTACATGCCCAAATCAGGAACGTGAATCCACACGCCTAAATAGATGCTTCGACACAAGAATGTGTATTCACATGCCCAACCGTCTCAGATGAATGATAAAAATTATATCTATATGCTAACATAGTGCATATGCAAGGATGTTGTATGACTATGAAATTCTACCATATAACACAAGTACATAAAATCCATAATGTTAAACTAGCATTTAAACGATGTCTATAACATTATTCTAGCATGAATAAGATGCTTAAGTATTCATACAACGACAAGTAAATAACGTAAAGAGTATACAAAACAAGGTATAAATAGTCTAAAATCTACCCAAAGCATGGCACCTCGACATCTGCATATACACTCATTACCTTGCATATACATCACCCCAAACATGTAGCATGTAACATATAAGCCAATTTTAGAAAAGATTCCCTCAAGTCGAGTTTAAGCAAGATACTTACCTTATCACGGACTAGCTCTATTCTTCAAAATCCACTTTTTTCTAGCTCCAAATCTATCAAATGAGGCCAATCTAACCCGAATAATGCTCAAGAAAATCAAATAAAACTATGAAAATCAATTTCAAATGGTAAAGCTTCAATCTTTAACAAAATTTCAAAGTCAATAATATATCAATTCGAGCCCATATGGTCAAATCTCAAAATAAAAGTCAAATCTCGTTGACCCACAACCTCTGAGTCCAAATATATGATTAGTTTCTAAACTCGAGTCCAAATTAGTGCATCTCAGATTTCACTTTCTAAATTTTGGCTCAAACTTTTTTTTTCTTCTTTTGATCATTGATTCTAAGGCAAAATCGACGATAGATTCAGCTTATAATCATAAAGTGAGAATCACTCACCTCATTGTCATAGGAGCCTTCAAAAAGCACCATAACCTGAGATCTTTAGCTCCCAAAATGATAAACTAAAGTTCAAGTACTAAATAGGATTGTATACATATGTGCAAAAAATTTAGTGCAAATTTTCAGAAATGCTAGCATTGCCTTCCTTAACTAAAATAGTCATAACTTATCGTACACATATCGCAATGATGAATGATTTAAATTTATGAAAATTAGATTCAAAGGACTACAACTTTCATTGAGGCATCTTCATGAAAGTCTTTATAGCTTGGGGGGAGTACTCTTGTAAACTAAGGTCAAGCGCAGACAACTATGTTTCAGCACTTCAAATCTTTTAAAGCTTGCTCCAAACATGTCGAAACTCATCCGAGCCCCCTGAGATCCCGTTTAATCATTCCAACAATTCTGTATGCTCTACATAAACTAGTCTAAGGACTCAAAATATATCCAAAAATATCACAACTAATAATCAAGATTCAGACCAAAACATAAATTTTCTTAAGTTCTTTAAGTTTTAAATTTCACAAGATAGGTCCGAATCACTCCCGAACCCTTCGGGTCACCTCTCAACCATCAAATAAATCCAAATAACCTATGTGGACCTATTAAAAGGCTCAAAATATAAAATAAAATGTAATAACACAAAAGCCAATCCCAAGTCAAATTTATGAACTCTAAGGTTCTTCAAATTACCAACTTTCAACCAAAAGCGTCGAATTCTTCTTGGGACACTCGAGACCCAATCCAAATATACGTACAAGATCAAAATTATCATACGAACCTATTGAAATTTTCAAATCACCTATCCGAGCCTCAAATTAGGAATTACATGTTCCAAACCACTCCAAATCTCTCAAAACCCGAACCAACCATACATAAAAAAATATAAAACATCTTATGCACCTACACAAGATCTTAAGTTACAAAACGGGATGCTAGGACTTAAAACGACCGATCGGATCGTTACATTCTTCTCCACTTAAACATATGTTTGTCCTTGAACATGACAAAAATCATTCTAAAACCATCAACTAGCTGCATAAACTCATCATACATATTCCCACGGGTTATCTCATGTCACTTCCATCCATATAAATTCATGAACACTCTTGACTGAAGATTCCTCCTTCAACCTTAGCTTAAGCTTATAAACCCAATTTCAATATCCATCGAGTCATAAATAAACTACCAGAACGTAACCACATGATATATCCACATCCTTTATATTCATTGTCACATATCTTGGTCATATTAACTGCTCTTAACCAAACCCAATACCATTCAAAATGTCTCAACTCAAATAGATCCTTATTCCAGGACTTTATAATACTGCTAGTGATGAAAGAAACCTGTAGAAATTCATAACCACACACCATAGCAACAAGTCATGTGTTACTCTCGTCCAATATAAATCATTTTCCGTTCTGAGCTGCCTAATGTCATTCTTCTCCTCAATAGATCTTATCCAAATTTGATCACGCTAATTACAGGTTCGTTAACTTCGTCTCATCAAGTACAACTAAATTTCGTATGGAACCTCAAAACGGCATGGTTTGTGCACCATACATGTAATAATTCAAATATGACAAGTCTGTAGAAAAGCAACTTATCACTCAATGATTCCCTGAGTCAGTGGTATTCTTTTTCAACAAGTCGTAGAGTATCTATACAATTACTCCATATGTCCATTATGCAATGCTAAGCAAACTCAATCCAACTCAGTCGGTGCACCCAAACCACCTAATATAACTGCCATAATCACATGATAAGCTGTCACTTCACCAATTTTGATGAAACAAGTACCTTACGCAATATACAACCTTCTAAGAAAAATTATTTTAGATGATACGTCTGTAAAAAATATTTCACTATGTAAGCAGATCCGATCCAGTGTAGAATTTACATTCTCAATGGGCCAACCCGTAGGCACCTAAATCGATTCAAAATCTTTCTATAGTAGGTAGTAAGTCTATCAAAAGTTCAAAGTGACACATTCTACCTTTCATTCATGGTCATACTAGAAATCTCAAAACCATCAACCTCAATTGTTGATACATTTGCAACCCGTTAACAACCCAAGCACCAAGAAATTGTATTGTGTCATCATTCCTTCATTAGCACCAGTTATACACAATTAGATACAACCTCCTAGAACCCAAAAAAATTAGATATCCAAATCAATAAGTTTCTTAAGTTCTTACTTCACCTGATTATTGTTCCAATACAAAAAACAATGCATAGAACCTCTTGAACCATACTTCTAAACCAAAAGACCTTTGTAAAATGTATTTCTACTATACTTAGGCATATTCTAATCACTTTGAATATTGTCGATCATGTGTCTTATCAACCACTAATTTTCTCAAGTTACCCATACCAGGTACACATACCCAACTATATTATCATTAACTCACTATACTTGTCCGCATCAAAAGAGATAATTTTGCCTCTAGAAAATCCGATCTCTAAACCTAAAGAATACAATTTTTTTTTTACCGGTGAATTCTAACTCGTCCATTCATATGACTGTAAAGTCATATATACAAGTACCTCATAAAACACATTTCCATTAACTTTTTTATGTCAAGTAGGAAAAATCTAAACCTCAATAGTTATCAGCCACATAACTTTAGTAGTACCTAGTTAAATCATCCGTAGATCCATTCATTATGTATCTTCTATAGCTCAACCTTTCTCGAGTGATACAAGATACTGCTATATACTCTTAAGCAACTAAATCATCTGTCCTTGGCTCTAGATCTTGTGCCCAAAGATGAACTGTAATCTTTACCATTCAATCTCAATCTCACATTGATGGGATGTTATAATCTGGTGTTTTAGTCGCTTGTTGCACTCTAGTTTACTGCACTTTAATTGAGTTTGAGATTTAATCGCTAGTGTTTTGCACTAATTGTGTGTTTTATGCCTTGTAGAAGGATTCCGAGCTACGTAGATGTTACAGAATGAACCACGTTTGGATATCAAAAAGTCAAGAAAAAGCCGCACTATGAGAAAACAACATGGGGCGGGTCATGGCGCGCTGCGCCTGTACATTTTCCGGTTGCCTGATAGATTTCACTCTTTGGACTTTTTCACTAATGCCCCTTATGGCGCGTCGCCCCATGCGGCGTCCCTATGCAATTTTTACAGAGCCGCATAGGAAAAGGTGTTTTCGTTTAAGCCTAACACTACTTGGTATAAATACATGTAAAATTATTATTTCCTAGACTTTTGACACATCTAAGACCCAAGTAGGCTAAGGAGGAGTTGGAGAAGAAAAAACACAAGGAATTCATCATTCAATCCTAACTCAAGACAAGAGTTTGGATCGTTTTATGTTTTTCTTTACTTTAAGCATATTTGTGATGAATTACTCCATATCCATGGAGTAGTTCTCTTTAGGGTTTGATGGATTTGGTGTATTGATATTTGCTTGTGGATTATAACTCTAGTTTTTATGTATTGAATTGTTTTGCATGTTTTAAATAGTTGGAATCTATATTCACACGTTCATATAATTGAGAGAGGCATGACTTGTAATAACTTTGCATTATCTTGTTGGTTGAATTCATTAATTCTTCTTAGTAATTGAAAGAGGCTAGTTGAATTGTTGATTAAACCTAGTTAGGAGGATAATCGAAAGAGGTTCTCCTAAAGACCAATCCACTACAAAGTCTTGTATATCTTCATTGAGCTTAAATTGGTTCATATTGTGAGGTTGAGACTTAATCGAGAGAGCAGTTTCTACTAACTGGTTGAACTAGTAATTGAATGAATTCGAGAGACTCACTTGAACATTAGAAGTGAATTAACTAGAGTTAAACCCCATACATTTATCATGCACCTATCCTATAAATCTCTATTTTCTCCCCTTGATATCTTCCTTGCTTACTTTGTTCGATTGTCATTCATTGATTAGCTTTAAATTCTTAGTTAACTTTGGATTTTAATCACATAATTCTAAACTATTGATTATCTTGAATAGCAATCTAGCTATAAACTACGATAATATTATTTAACTCCAATCCCTGTGGATACGATATTATATTATACTATATTCGACTAACGAGCATATTTAAGTGTGTGTTTAGCGCTCGTCAAATTTTGGCGTCGTTGTCCGGGATTTGGAATCAATAGTATTTGAAGTAGTTTGTAGTGTTAATTTAGGAATTTTTCTTTTTGTTTTATTTTAATTTTCTCTTTTTATGCTTGGTGTTCTTTGACTGTGTGCATGACTTGATTTTCTGGGAAAGAATTGCTACCATATGAACCGGAGATAGAAAACAACTGAGACAGCTAAGGAAGGAAAGAAATCTCCCCGAGAATATAGAGAAGGTTGGGCAATTCTCAACCAAAGAAATTATGGCTGGAGATGATGGTAATGTGAATTTGGCTGCAAGAGGCAGCCCAATGACGAGAAAAAACTGCACGAGAAGCTGAGGAAGCAGCTCTTCGAAATGCACAACTTGTCTATGAAGAGGAGAGGGCTCGGAGAATTGCTTAGAATCAACCCGTGGGTGCAGACCAATTCGGAAATCTACCTCCCGGGACTGGGAGACCACTTGGTGATTATGCTAGACCGGTCTATAACCAAGGATCATCAAGTATTAGACCACCTCCAGTTGCAGCGAACAATTTCGAATTGAAGCAAGGGTTTCTCCAAACTCTGCAAAACTATTGTGTCTTCAGAGGAAAAATGAACGAAGATCCAAACAACCATCTAATGAACTTCGAGGAGATTATAAACACTTTTCAATACAATAGTGTATCACAAGATGCAGTTTACTTAAGGGCATTCCCCTTCACACTCAAAGATGATGCAAAGCAGTGGCTTAGAAGCTTGCCCTAGGAATCAATTAGAACATGGGAGGAGATGACTAGAAAATTTCATGGTAAATATTTTTCCTCGACTAAGACGGACAAGTTTAGAAGAGAAATCCATAACTTTTGCCAGAAAAATGCTGAAACTGTGTTTGAAGCTTGGGAGAGGTTTAAGGAATTAGTTCGAAAGTGTCAACACAGTGGCATTGAACTTTGGACGCAACTCCAGGATTTTTGGGATGGATTGACACCGGCCTCACGTAGAACATTGAGTAATGCAGCTGGAGGCCCGTTGATGAAGAAGACTCTAGAGGAGATAGTCACAATTCTAGATGAGTTGTCTGAAGATGCAAACCAGTGGCCTTCAGAGAATGTTGAAAGAAGAAGATCAACTGGTGTTCAACAAGTTGATGCTAACACATCTGTGCAGATACAGCTGGATGCTACGGCCAAAGAGATAAGGAACCTAACCTTAGCCTCGATACAGAGTGAACCTTATGCAACTTGTGATATATGTGGAAGAGGACACCCTACTCATGAGTGTCAAGCCTCAACTGAGGAAGTGAATGCTATGGGGAATTATAATTTCAATGCGATGGGTCAGAAACACCCGCGTTTTCATGGAGTTCACCTAGGGGTACTGCAAATGCATGGCAACAAAATAACCCCAGATTCAGGGACAGGAAGCTCCAGGCTTCCAAATTCAGCAAAGGCAGCAGTTTTAGCCTCAACAGCTAATTCAGCCTGGTCTAGAGGATCTAATGAAGGCCTCATTGTCAAGACAGATGAGAGGTTAGATGCTCACGGGGTAGATATCAAAGAATTGGGCATTGGGTTTTGAAATTTGGAGTGACAAGTGGGACAGATAGCAACAATATTATCTGAGAGAGTCCCAGGTACTTTGCCAGCTAATACCGAAAGAAATCCCAAAGAAACGGTAATATTGTAACTCTGAGAAGTGGACAAGTTATGAAAGATCCCACTCCGATCCAAAAAGATGTGATACCTGAAAAAGAAAGTGGGGAGTAGCTGAAAATTGAAGTTGATAAGAAGAAGAAAGGCAAGAAGGAAAGTGAGAAAAAGAAGAAGGAAGAGAGTTCGAGAAGGGAAGGACATGAAGAGAGAAAGCACATGCCTGCTCCACCTTATCCTCAAAAGCTGTATAGAGAAAAACTGGACAAGCAATTTGAGAGATTTCTAGATATGCTGAAACAGGTTAATGTAAATTTGCCATTCACAGAAGTGCTCTCACTAATGCCAGCATACGCAAAATTCTTGAAGGAGATCCTTACAAATAAGAGGAAGATAGAAGAGACATTAGTGATCAAGCTCACAGAGCATTGTAGCGCTGCAAAACAAACTCCCACAAAAATGTGGAGATCCAGGGACTTTTACTATACCTTGCTCTTTAGGCTCTATTAATATTGACAAATATTCATGTGATTCTGGCGCATCAATTAATCTAATGCCTTTGTCTATTTACAGAGAACTTGAGAAGGAGATTGGAGAGATAAGGTCGGTGCTAATATCTTTGTAGCTGGTAGACCAGACGACTTTAATACCCGAGGGAATAGTGGAAGATGTTTCAGTTCGGGTAGATAAGTTTGTATTTCCAGTAGATTTTATCATAGTGAATATGGAGGAGAGCATGGAGGTCCCTCTCATCTTAGAAAGACCATGCTTAGTAACGAGTAGAGCAATCTTAGACACACATGAGAGAAAAATTATGCTTA
This sequence comes from Nicotiana obtusifolia, assembly GCA_002018475.1. Classification (NCBI taxonomy): domain Eukaryota; kingdom Viridiplantae; phylum Streptophyta; class Magnoliopsida; order Solanales; family Solanaceae; genus Nicotiana; species Nicotiana obtusifolia. The sequence continues at coordinate 61,574 of MCJB01025944.1, forward strand.
GAGTGGGCGAAGAGACTGTAACTTTGATGAATGTAGAAATGGGGGTTAAAAAGGAGAAGCCAGCTGCAAGTGTTGAGTGGAAAGTGAAGGGCTCGAAAGAGAAGGCTGCACCGAGCGAGAAAGATAAGTGTGGGGTGCACCCCAAGAAGGCTGAGAAGAAGTTGTCGGCGTGGATGTGCGCATTGATTCGAAGGCGAGGAATGGATCCCGACTTCGACTCAGACCCCGACTAGAGATTCGGGGAAGTTTTCTTTACCTTATGCTTTTTAATTGTGTCATGGGGACATGCCACAACTTAAAGTGTAGGGTGTGGGATATTTGTATGTTGCATGTATATGTGCTATTTAGTTTTTTGTTGTTTTAGAATTTAGAGATAGAAAAAATTGAAAAACAAACCGTAAAAATTAAAAAAAATTGATTTTTCCTGACGATGGATATCATTCGACGGGTTTCTTGAGGGATTAAAGTCGAAATAAAAAGACGAAAAGATTTTCTTTTGTTAGGTAGTGTAATAATTCCCCCTTGGTTTTTCTTTGTGTCGCGGTTCTTTTCCAAGGATTTTGTTTGAACCGGGTATAGTTAGGTTTTATTTTTGTTAGGAGTAGAAAATCTTGTGCTATGATTCGAATTGAAAATAATGCATCTTAACTTTATTATGCCTTGAGAATAGTGAGTGCTTTAGTTGTGATGCTTAGGCTCGATTTTTGACTCTTGTATAAGTACTTTAAACTGTATTATCTTAACTTTTAGCTTAACTGCTTTGACTAGAGTGTCTTGATTATCCAATCTTGAATGAGTTATGTGCCATGTGTGCATGAGGTTTTGTGTTATTTTGTGCATTGCATTTGATGTCTAGAATTTGCCCTGTGTGTTTACAAAGCGAAATAGTAGTTTTATTCAGTCTTGAAAGTGGTTTAGGCATTTTTTTGTTGAGCCAGTTATATGTTCTACCCACCTAATTGTTATGTATCGTAGTTAACCTCTTTGAGCCTGTAATCATGTTTCTTCGGCAACCACATTCCAAGCCTCATCCATTTGTTTGAATTGACCATCTATTTGAACCATTTACCTTTAATGAGCACTTGAATTTGTTATGAACTTTGTAAAAGTTGAAGTGCGGGGTGGTTGGTTTGGATTTTGAGTGGAACGAATGAAATAAGGAGAAAGGTGCAATGTATTGAAAAATTAAGAGCCACTTGAATTGAAAAGAAAGAAAAAAAAGAAAAAGAATGTTGTACAATTATTCTTTGACAGTGGTAACTCTTGATGTAATTGTGCTTAAAGAAGTAGGGAGTTTATACATATTAATGTGAAGGTGGAGTAGGGTTTGACATAAGTGTGGGGTTTGAACAATGAAATGTATGTATTAAAGTGCTTAGGGAGGTGTAGTCACTCTTATATCTAAATGTATCCTACTTGTCCCGCAGCATACATTACAACCATTTAAAGCCCTACTTGATCCTTGACTGAATGAACTCAATTAGTATAGTAGTACACTACGGACAAGCCTATGGTTAATCTTTTGTGGCATATGAATGTTATTTCTAAGAGTGAGCAAATTCTTTCTATCCTGAGTTCCTAGTTGTTCTTAATTTCTATTGTGTGCGGAAATACTCTCTATTGTTGTGTAAGGGTACTTAATTCATGAAAGAAAGGTGATGTCGTTGACCTCTATGTTAGAGTAAGTGAGGGAGTTATAAATAATGCGTGGTTCTTGTAAGTCAAATCTTGCGGCTAGGATATTACAGTACTGTGCTTAATCTATTTTAATTATTCTTGGTGTAATGAGTTACGAGAGTTATTTGAAAAAGGACATGTCTTTATAAAGTGTAGTTTGATTGCTTAAGGATGAGCAATGGTTTAAGTGTGGGGTTTTGATGGGAGGCTATAATCTCGTGTTTTAGTCGCTTGTTGCACTCTAGTTTACTGCACTTTAATTAAGTTTGAGCTTTAATCGCTAGTGTTTTGCACTAATTGTGTGTTTTATGCCTTGTAGGAGGATTCCGAGCTATGTAGATGTTACAGAATGAATTCGAGTGATTTGGAGCTTTGAAGTCTGAGTAAATGCCCTAGGGATTAAGCCGGGATCGCGTCCGGGGGTCGAGAACCACGTCTGGATATCAAAAAGTCAAGAAAAAATTATACTTTGAATAAAAATACTAACGCGGCGCGTGGCGCGCTGCGCATATACATTTTTCGGCTGCCTGAGAGATTTCAACTCTATGGACTTTCCCAGTAATGCTCCGCATGGCGCGTCGCCCCATACGGCGCGCCTGTGCAATTTTTACAGAACAATTATCCTATTTCGCGTAGAAAAAGGTATTTTCGTTTGGACCCGACCCTACTTGGTATAAATACATGTAAAAACATTATTTCCTAGACTTTTGACACATATAAGACCTAAGGAGGCTAAGAAAGAGTTGGAGAAGAAAAAACACAAGGAATTTGTCATTCAATCCTGACTCAAGACAAGAGTTTGGATCATTTTATGTTTTTCTTAACTTTAAACATATTTATGACGAACTACTCCATATCCATGGAGTAGTTCTCTTTAGTGTTTGATGGATTTGGTGTATTGATATTTACTTGTGGATTATAACTCTAGTTTTTATGTATTGAATCGTTTTGGATGTTTTAATAGTTGCATCTATATTCACATGTTCATGTAATCGAGAGAGGCATGACTTGTAATATCTTTGCATTGTCTTGTTGGTTGAATTCATTAATTCTTCTTAGTAATCAAAAGAGGCTAATTTAATTGGTGATTAAACCTAGTTAGGAGGATAATCGAAAGAGGTTCTCCTAAATATCAATCCACTATGAAGTCGTGTATATCTTCACTGAGCTTAAATTGGTTGAAATTGTGAGGTTGAGACTTAATCGAGAGAGGAGTTTCTACTAACAGGTTGAACTAATAATTGAGTGAATTCGAGAGACCCACATTAGAAGTGAATTAACTAGAGTTAAATCCTAGACATTTATCTTGCACCATCCAATCAATTCCTATTTTCTCCCATTGATATCTTCCTTGCTTACTTTTGTTTGATTGTCATTCGTCGATTAGCTTTAGATTCTGTCACGACCCGAATTTTCCACCCTCGGGAGTCGTGATGGCGCCTACTAGTGAAAGCTAGGCGAGCCAATCAACCGAATTATTTACCACGTTTTCATTAGAAATCCATTCAACTAAAACGAACCATAAATAAATAACAACATTTAATGAGCGAAATGCATAAAATATTTCAAATAAAATCTCTTTTACAAACTACCCAAGATCTGGTGTCACAGTTTCACAGACTGTCTAAGATTTACTACAAGTAAGGGTCTGAAAGAAATAACAAAATGCTGTTTCCGGGACTACAAAAAAAAAGAAACAGACAAAATAAAAAGCAGGAGACTCCAAGGTCCGCGGACGCCTGCAGGACTACCTTAGGTCGCCTGATAATCAGAAGCCGGAAGCTCCTTACAGTCCAAAGCCAGTGGTACTGGGATCTGCACAAAAGAGTGCAGAGTGTAGTATCAGCACAACCGACCCCATGTGCTGGTAAGTGCCTGGCCTAACCCCGGCGAGGTAATGACGAGGCTAGAACCAGACTCCAGATAAACCTGTGCAGTTATATACCGATATATATATATACACACACACACATCTACAGTAGAAAGATAGAAATAAATGAACCAATTAAGTGGGGAAAAAAAAGGGAATATACTTCGGGATAACAGTTAAAACAACATATCATAGATGGATAGTAAAGAAACTACAAATTAAATTCCAACACAAATCAAGAGAAAATTTCAGACAACTTTCACTTTCTGTCATATCCTGTTGCAGGCGTGCAACTCGACCCCATTTCCTTAAAATCCTGTTGCAGGCGTGCAACTTGACCCCATTTCATTATAATCTGTGGTAGGCGTACCACCCGCTCCCATTTCATAATATCTTGTGGCAGGCGTGCCACCCGACCCCATTTCATTATAATCTGTGGTAGGCGTACCACCCGACCCCATTTCATTATGTCCATGTTGCAGGCGTGCAACTCGACCCCATTTCCTTAAATTTGTGGTAGGCGTACCACCCGCTCCCATTTCAATAGTCATCACACAAATCACAAGAATTTCAGTAAGGAAACAAAACAATATCATAATTTCTCAACAAGAGAACAATAACATCAAAACAATCATCCATACACGACCCACGGTCATGCTTGACACCAACGTAGAGGCACTCGTCACCATGCCTATACGTCGTACTTAAAGTAACAATTTAACAAATAGAACACGACTTCTAATCCCTCAAGCTAAGGTTAGAACGGACACTTACCTCGTTTTGCAACTGAATTCAAGGTTCCAACAAACCTTTGCCTTGAAACTTTGCGTCCGAAGGCTTCGAATATAGTCACAAATAATTTAATACACTCAATACACATAGTAGAAACTAACTCCATCTGAATTTATAAATTTTCCGGATTAAAATCCGAAATTTAACTCAAAATTGCCAGTGGGGCCCACTTCTCGTAATCATACAAAACCCACAAAATGTGATAACCTATTCCGATACGAGTTCAACCATATAAAATTTGTCGAATTCCGACACAGGATCGATCTCCAACCCTCAAGTCTAAGCTTTAGGGTTTTCCCACAATTTTCCCAACTTAAATTACCCATTAATTGCTAAAAACGGTGATGAACTGAGGTAATTCCTCGAAAATTTAGTTAGGAATACTTACCCCGATGTTTTTCTTGAAAATCTCCCAATACTTGCTTCAAGATTTGCTTCAATCCGAGTTCTACGGCCCCAAGTATGTTTAAGGTGACACAAACCCTTCCTTTAAGAATTTATCCATGAAAATCTCCTTTGAATATGGTTTTGAGGATGATTTATGGTGATTCTATGGTGTTTGAAGGTGTTCTTCTTCGTGGGTAACGAAAATGGATCTTATAGAACAAGATGGGCATTGGGTTCTACTTAAAAAGTGTCAAAAAATCGGGTTAAAACACCCTCTTCAGGTCAAAAATGCGATCCTATTTGCCAAAAATGCGGACCGCATTTCATCTTTGCGGTTCGCATTTTGGTCGCATTTCTCGCCCCCAGTTTCTGCCTCAAAATGCGACATTCTGGGCCAAAAATGCGGTTCGCATGTCGATTCTGCGATCGCAGAATCGACATGTCTACAGAATTTTTCCCCGACACGAAAATAGGCATAACTTTCTCATACGATGTCCGAATTGGACGATTCTTTTTGCTATGGCTCCGAAATTTCGATACGGATCTAATTCTTCAATCAAAACTTAATTTGGAGTTCATTTTCATAATATGATACCACTTATTCTTGAAAATACGCCACCGGCACATTCTTGAAATGCCAAAGTTAAACTCCATCAACCATCCAAAATCCATTCGAGACCCTCGGGACTTCAACCAAACACTCCAACATGTCCCATAACATTATTCAAACTTGTTCCAACCTTCGGAACGTTCAAATTAACATCATAACATCAAATTCGCATCGGATTCAAGCCTAAGGATCTCAAAATCTTCTAAATTGCTCTTTTGATCTAAACCCGACCAAACCACATTTGAATGAACTGAAAATTTTCACACAAGTCATAAATCACATATCGAAGCTACAGCAACTTTCGGAATTCCATTCCGACCCTCGGATCAAAATCTCGCCTATCAACCGGAAATCGCCAAAATTCTAACTTTACCAACTCAAGCCTGATTCTACACGGGACCTCCAAACTAATTCCGATCACTCTCCTAAGTCATAAATCCTCTCCCGAAACCGAATCATCAGAATTCACATCCGAGCCTTCTAACTCATAAGTCAACATACGGTTGACTTTTACAACTTAAGCCTTCTTGAAAGGGACTAAGTGTCTCATTTCTTACTGATTTTACTCCGAATGCAACTTACTCAACTTGATTACATAAAACATAGATAACGAAATATAATGAGACAGAAAATGGGAAAGACGGAGTGGTAACCCACGAGACGACTGGCCGGGTCGTCACAGATTCTTAGTTAATTTTGGATTTTAATCACATAATCCTAAAATGTTGATAATCTTGAATAGCAATCTAGCTATAAACTATGATAATATTGTTTATCTTCAATCCCTGTGGATACAATATTATATTATACTATATTCGAGTAGTATACAATGTGTTTATACTATATACGATATTATATTATACTATACGATATTAAACTATCAAATTTAAGTGTGTGTTTTGCGCTCGTCACACATGTTTCACTATATTAATAATAACACCATATCTTAAGTATAAGAACTTTGTTGTCCATTTCGAATCATAAGTAAGGATAGTTTTTTTTCAAAAGCACTTCATTATTTAGAAGCATAGAACTTAGCTTAACTCCTGAGACAATCACAAAACATGTATCAAACTCTCCAAGCATGTAGGCAACATTAGCTTTAAACTATCTCAATCTTTTAGAAACTCGCTTATGCATAGTTAAGGTATTGAAACTGAATCTCTCTAAGTCAACCAAGTCACACAGACTGTTAAGACAAAAAGTCATTCCACATAAATATCTGTAATACCTGATTTTACCAAAGAAGTCGATTATTTCTGTTACAATACTTATCCAAGTCATTACTATATTGACCCAACTTCTTTTATGATTTCTCTTGATCTGCTTCCAAGACATCACCTTTATTTTTCAACATACTGTGATTTTTTACCAAACTCACACTAAGTGATTCCGACATGAAACCACGTCATCATAATATTCATAGGCTACTTTATTCCTGTCTCATATGCGATAGCACCTCAAACTAAGACATTCGCTCTGAAGAGTCTTCCAACAAATCCAAAACTATTTATTTTACCTCCCCATTATGTCTAGTCATACCAATACTAACATAGAAGTATTGTAAATGTATAGCATAACCCCATGTCGAACGCAAATTCTCAACATATAAAACCGCTTATAACTCCTTAATATCACATCTTTGAGCTTGAACCCACTGGAACTATATTCGACAGTCACCTACTCTATTCTAGTCCCTGATGCCTAACCAAATATGCCAAACAATCCATGCTCTATCTGCACATCATCCCCTCAGAAAGAGTAATCTTACCATAAGGCAACCGAGTGAATATTTTTCTATTCCACACCATTACCCACAAAGAATACCAAATCTAAGTTATCCTTCGTCCAACGAACTTTTTGCCTAAGTCATCTTTGATGTTACCCTTCTTAAGTCATAACTAATTCATTAGTATATCTTAGTCCAAGAACTATAACAACACATACCCATACAATCCAATCGTAGATGGTAGGCTCTCCCATTTAGCTTAAAGATATAATCACATCATTGGAGAACCTACAATACCTTTTTCTCCTTTACTACCATCACTTTGAACTGTTACTCAGCTAAATATTTCATACGTTCATATGATACTAATCATATCACTTTCTAAATTGTCCATCCAATGCACCTATATTTTTGTGATGTTTGTGTCATATTGCTCAAGCTATACAAACTGTCATCATATTACATCCATCCACTAAATTGAAAAAATCCCGTCATAAGAATCTTACAACTTCAAACTTTCTCACATGAGATAACCCACCTATTTAGCCTTAATTCAACATCTTTCTATGATCTTACTATAGTTACAATATTTATGTGATCAATTGCTCTTGTCTACACTCGTCAACAAGAAATATGAATATATCCAATACCACTAATGAACAACTAAAAGGTCCATAGATACACTTATATCTTAAGGTTGTATTGCGCTCTGAAATGATACTTAAGCTTTATATTTTCTTTGTATCCCAAGCAAATCCTTGTCATATATTAAGACTCTCTAAGTGTGGTCCTTAGACACATTATACTTATTAAATAGATGCCCTATTAACTCTACTATTCCCTTTGGGAACATTCTCTCTATTATCCTTTAAGGCTATTGAAGTACCTACTAAATTCCCGAGCAACCAATTGTAAAATAATAGCTATCTTATAGCTCACTGCACCATCACTCCCATTTTTAGGGGCACTACCGGACTGAAGAGTCCTAAATTACATGATCACTTAATTGAGTCCCCCCGAGACAAAGCTACGGTATAAACATGGCCACAAGTTCTTAAGACTGGCCAGCCCTTATATCACGAGAAATCATCTCTACCCCGCCTGTGACATCATCACAAGCCACAGATTGCCAACCAATAGCGAGTTCTTGATATCACATGCCAACGAATAGAAATAAACTAAAGACTAAACTTCAAGCTGAAATAACGTTGCACGATAAGGACAAAAAGAAAGAGAAGTTTTCTAGATGTTCTATATCTTCTCGAAGATAAGTATGAACGTCATCATACCGATCTGCAAGACTTTACTAGACATTTGCTCATGACTTATAGGACCTATGAACCTAGAACTCTGATACCAACTTCTCACGACCCAAATCCCACCGGAATCACGATGGTGTCTAACCCAATCCGCGAGCCAAGCCAACCAATGTAAGCACAATTCAAACTGAAGATCATCAAATAATAATAAAATAATAATACAAAATTTAATACAAGCTACCCTAAGAATTGGTGATACAAGTCATGAACTACTAAGAAATAGAAAATAATGCTAGGATAAAAAAAAAAAATACGTTATTTATTTGAATATACATAAAAATACAACTTCTAAACTACCATGAACAAAATGCCAGCTAATAAACGGAATGGCAACTAATAAATGGAACATTGACGTATCTTTAATGCTTGCTCCCAAATTCAGCAACAACTCAGCTCCTAAATCAGCAAGTAAGGTGCAGAAGCATAGTGTGAGTACGACCGATCCCATGTACTCAGTAAGTATCAAGACTAATCTCAACGACATAGTGGCGAGATTGTAGTCAAAGATACTCACTTTATATAACCAGCGCAGCTCATAAATATATATAATAACATAAAAATAACCAAGGAATAACTGGTACCAATAATAAGGTGCATAACCTAAGAGAAAGATAATAAGCATGCTTTTTTGGATAACAAGGTCAGAAGCATATACAAATGCACAAATTCCACGTATAAAGGAGATATGAAACAAGTAGTAAAGACTTAAACTATTAATCTGATACTCTTCAAGTGTCCAACAAACTGCTATCAATTTTCATGCATGTATAAAATGCAGGAATATGTATATATAGATGATATACCTGAGTGTCTACATGAGTCTATGTCACGACCCAAAATCCCAACCTGGTCGTGATGGCGCCTCTCGTGGGGACAAGGCAAGCCGAACCAATCCCATTTGTGGTCAATCAATTAAATGACACAATTTGAAATCAAGAACATGTCAATAATAAAATGAGTCGGAAACATGTATATAAATATACATATAAATATACCATCCCGACTACAGCCCTCAGATCGGGGTGTCACAGAGTCATGAGCCACTAGAGAAGTCCTAGTAATAATATAACTATTACATAGTCTTAAGTACAATTGTATGAGGGAAGCAAAAACAACAAAAGAAAAGAGTTACGAGGCTGCGAACGCGAGCAGCTACCTCGTAAGCTCCGAAGCTCCGGTCCAGTAGTAGTATTCAGTACCTCTGAGTGGGACCGCTAACGCCTGAGTCTGCACACAAGGTGCAGGGAGTAATGTGAGTACTTCCAACTCAGTGAGTAATAAAAGTAAATAAGAACTGAAGATAGGAAATGTCAAATCATTAAGCAATCCACGACCAAGCAGTAGCTCAAATTTCATTCCACATCAATCCGTGAAGTAAGCAAATTAATCACAGCACCAAAAATACAATGTAATGCAATGCAATGCGATGCAATGCCATGTGATGCGATGCAATGCTATGCTATGCAATGCTAGTCATACTAGTCAACACTAGTCATGACCTGTGACGGCGTGTCAC
>MCJB01025955.1:0-23836 GCA_002018475.1 Nicotiana obtusifolia
GAGAGAGAGAGAGAACCGAGCAGCAGTTCTTGGGGCTTTTTCAACTGAGAGTGGCGATGGTCGCCGGTTCGGAGAAGAAGGTGATGAGACTGAGACTGGACGGAAACGAGGGAGATCAGAGAGAAGAAGAGACGGAAGTTGTTGGGAGTACTTTGGAATGTGTTTCTGAAATAAAGTGTCGGGGTATTTTAACTGATGGGCCTTTGTGTAATTTTAAAAAGATTATAAGTTTTATAAATTATAATCCAGCCCCAAATTAAACTAATCAGCTTTTTAAAATACACTTTGACTTGGGCGGTCAAAAATGTCACCGTTTCTAATTAGGTGACTTTTTTGTCACCTAAACTTAAATCTTCCCATGTATCTTTGTACCTTATTTTTTTATATAAAATATACACATACATTTTACATAGGAACCCCATCAGATTTTTACACACACAAAAAACTCTATATCATATTTAGGTCTCAATCTCACTCATTCTGTCATCTTCAACAGAGAGAACAACCGCACCTCTCACTCAAAGACTCTCAATCTATCTCTTTTACTTGAGGCTGCCACCTCCCTCACTCTCTCAATTTCAAGAAAGACAACAGCTAGCCCCCTATTCCCCTTTCATCTATACGTTTGGACATGGAAACCACCCATCGCTGCTATAGTCCAGCCTTGCCGGAGGTGATGACTGGCTAGGCGGTGACCATCTTATTTTTTCTCCTCTCCCTTTAATTATTGTTAATCCTGGCACCAAATCCAGTCGAGGATGTTAACGTCGTCCATCCCTGTCACTGCTCCTCACGTTTGGCTGGACTCAAGTCGTAAACCCTGTGGATACGGCCAGAAATCTCACGGTTTTGTGTTTGTTTCTTGCTTCTCGTCCCTCATTTCTGTTTTTATAGATTCTAGTGTTCGTATATAAAATATAATAATAAAAGAATTAGAACCAGACTCCTCGTCGAAGTTGGTCGGAATTTGACCGGAAAACTTTGTCCGGCATTATGCGCCATTGTTATTACCTTTCGTGACTAATATTTGTGTTGCATGGGTAAAGTTATGACATTATTATTAACCTTTTCGATGCGGTGAATTTATTATGGGGTGTTGCTTTGACAATCTGGAATTTTGTTCCATTTGTTGCTGACCGGACAGTACATATATTTTCATTGCTTGTTCAAGCTTTTAGGCTTTCTTATAAACAATTTCCCAAAAACATTTTTCTTATAAACAATTTCCCAAAAACATTTTCAAACATTTTTCTAAAATAGTTTCCCAAAAATATTTTTTTTAAATTAATCTCTCAAAAACAAAAAACAATTTCAAATCATTTTCAAAAGTAATTGCCAAAAGCATTTTTTAAAACAAAAACCATTTCAAAAACATGTCATTTTATTGGTTCGTCTTTTTTGTTACATTATTTCTCTAATAATTTTATTTCTCTTATCTTACGAGGTACTTTATTCGAAACGCTTTGGAAAAATGACGCTCGAAGACGAGACGAACCCCGTCAAAATTTCCGCTTCGTACTTCTCGTTCTCGGATATACCTAAAACGTAAAGTATAGTAAATCATAGATTGAAATTGTGTTTGCTTGCCTGCTTGGATATTTATCTACTAGCCAAACACTTAGGGTGGATTTCATTTAGTTAGTAATCTGGTTAGCCTATAACATTGTGTGTTACGTAATTCTTGCAAGGTTGTATATACGAATTTAGAATGTCAAATATATATTAGTCGATTAATTAGGATTGGTATGCAAATACTTAGTTGAATTAGACGCCTACATGAATAAATAAATAAAAGGCATGTCATTTCCTTGTCAAAATAGATAACTTTACCTTTTACAACTACATTAGCATGATCTTTCTTTTAAACCAAATTATTTTGACTATATTACTTCAAGTAGATATGACTTGTAAAAATCGTAATTGAGTCTACCATATTAGGATTAATTCAGTCGTTGCATACATATTGGGTCAAACTTTATAATTGCCAACATTCTTCATGAGCTTTTATGATTATCTTATATAGGGTTTATAATATTCTTAGCTTCTTTGTATATTTGTTTAATTGTTTATATATGCATTTTATTAGTATTTACTTGTTTATTCAATTCTTTAAAACAAACTTTAAGGTCTTTTTTATATGGTCTTAATTTTCTTTTGACATAAAAATTAATATTCCTTTATAATTGTACATCTTGACAAACCTTTTTACGCTTTAACATCTAGTCAAGCATTTTAGTGAATTACAAAATGCTTACTCAGTTTTGAAGATAATTTTATCCATTATTTATTCATTTTTTTCATATTTTTCTTATATATTTAATACAACTCATTATAGCAATTATTTGACTTTACTCCTAAATTAACTTCTTCAAGTTTATTCAAACTTTTTTAGAATATTTCAATTGTGGATATACATTCCTTGTTTGATTTAATTACTCAATTGTCACATGTAAGATTTATGTGGATAATTTCTTTCTATGATTCCCTATTTATGACAACTACTCTTACTTTATTTTGTCATTTCTTTTAAGTTGATTGATGGTTATTCAAAGATAATTCTTTATCCTGTTATTACTTGTATTCAATCAAGACTAACTTTGTTTAGTCAAATTGTTTGGCTTTAATTGTAAGTCGAAGTTTCCTTTATACTTTGTTCTGAACCCAATTCTTTCAATCAAATCCCAAAAAGATTTTTATTTTATTACTTTTCTTTGCATATCTTGTTGTATGTATTTTACCATAAATGAAATGGTCATGCTTTGAATATTTATTCACAATGTGACAATTGTATTGACTATTCTTTGATAGAATCCTTTGTGACGTAGTTAATCATTCTTTTGAACCTTCCCTCTCTTATTTAATCGAGTCCAAAGGAATCACATTTTGTGGATCTTGAGGGATGCCTAACATTTCCCTACGAGATAACTTGAACCCTTGACTAGAATCTCAACAGTTTCGCAGACTACAATCAAATGCACATTATATAATGTAATATAGGTGTCCTAGTATACCTTAAATACTAGGTGGTGACTCTAAACTTTAATTAATCGTGAAGAGTACTATAAGTTGAAGTTTATTTTTTCTTGTGCAAAATAGGGTACAACAGGAGGTGCACTAGGATGTGGCGGTGCATAATGGGCAACCTGAGGCCTTGGAGTAGCTGGAGCAATACTAGAAGCTAGAAGTGCTGAATGAACTGGACGACTCACATAGCCTCTAGCATGACCGGCTACAACTAGGGCATGGGCGTCACTATACCCGCCAGAATTACGAGGCCTCTTGGTCTCCCTATCCTACCTCTCCCGACCTCTCATACCCTCCAATCTCCATGCGATCTCTACCACCTGCTGATATGGAGTATCTGGCTCCAACAATCGAGCCATGTTAAATCTAATACCTCCATAGTTGAGCCCCTCGATAAATCGACCGGACTCGCTCTCTGATTGTGGAAACATACGCAGGTGTATGTCTCGACAACTCACTGAACCTAACAGCATACTCTGACATGGTCATAGCACCCTGGCGCAACTGCTCAAACTCCACGCGCCATGCATCCCGAAGGCTCTAGGGATCAAACTCTATCAGGAACATCTTTGAAAATTGAGCTCAGGTGAGTGAAGCTGACTCGGTGGGGCTACCCTCCTCATAAGCCCGCCACCACTAGTACGCTAGTCCTGACAACTGGAATATAGTGAAAGCAACCCTGCCCGTCTCCACTATACCCATGGTACAGAGAATACGGTGGCATTTCTCCAGAAAGCCTTGTGCCTTCTATGTAGCTAGGCTGCTGAAAGTAGGAGGATGGTACTTCTTGTACCTCTCGAGTCTGAGCTGATCCTACTCAGACGTTGCTGCCCTAACCTCGAGCTGAACTGGGACAACCGGCTGCACTGGTATAACCTCTAGGACCTGGTCAACATGGACCCGCTGCTCGGGGGTACCGGCCGCGGGAGTCCATGCTCCTCCCCTAACCTGAGATGTTGCTAGTGCAAGTGGAATCAACCCTGCCTGAGCTAGAGTACCAAACATGCTCAAGAATTGGGCGAGAGTCTCCTGAATTGCAAGGGTAACAACAGGCACCTCAGGTGCCTGCCCGCAACCGGAGCTACTAGTGGCTCCTTTGTCGCAGCTCGGGCAGGTGTTGTGGCTGCACCACTTGCCCCTCTTCGGCCTCTTCCCCAGCCAAGGCCTCTCGCGGCTCTAGCAGGGGGCGCTGGTGTCTGATCGTCGGATCCAGCACTACGTGTCCTCACCATCTGTGGTATAATAGAAAGACAATGTTTTCAAAATTCGATGTCAACAAATTCGCATAATAAGGAATCAAAGAAATGAAGTTTTTTTTCCTAACAGTTCCATAGCATCTCGAAGATAAGTACAGACATCTCCGTACCGATCCGCAAGACTCTACTAAACCTGCTAGTGACTCGTAACACCTATGAACCTAGAGCTCTGATACCAACTTGTCATGATCCCAATTTCCCTTCGTAGGATATCGTGATGGCACGTAGTCTCTAAGATTAGGTAAGCCTAACATACGTGTAAAATTTAGCTGAGATAATGATGAAACACTCAACTTAACCAACAACTACCATAGAAAGGACTCAACTCAACAAAACAAACTCCCAAATCCGATGATACCAAGTCACAAGCTCTACAAAAGTATACTGAAAATCCCTATACAACAGTACTATAACAAAGAAAGTTAAATAGAACTAGATTGAGGGTGACTCTGAGGCCTACGAACGCCGGCATGTATACCTTGAACTCTCTGATCCAAGCTCGACTCACCGGTGCCTAAGCTGATAAGAGGTACCTGGATCTGCACAAATAGATGTGTAGAAGTGTAGCATGAGTACACCATAATAGTTACCAGTAAGTATCAAGCCTAACCTCGGTAGGGTAGTGACGAGGCCAGGTCAAAACACCTGCAGGATAAATAAGAAAACTGAACAGCTATATGACAGTATGATAATGAAAAACAATAGAAATGATGCAATGAAGAAATGTAACAAGAATAGCTACATTGAACTAAGGCAATTAAGACATCACAAAAGAAAACACATAATAAGAACACCAAGGAAGCAATGCAAACAAAACACAAGTGAGTAAATGAAAGGTATCAACTAGAATTACTACCAAGGTACCGCCTCGTAGTCTTATTTCACAAATCAAATCACAATCTTTCCTTATATCACCATGGGAGCCTTGCATTTAGTTTTGAAAATTATTTTTGCAAAATAGCTACTCGCGTTTTAGCCCACCTTATCACACCGTGTGGTTTCAAGTAATTCCCCAACTAGCAACACGAGTATCAAGCCCACCTTATCTCACCGCATGCGTTTCAACCCCAAATCCTTATACCATCGCATGCGTATCAATAACACAACATATCATAATTCGCACCTCAAGTGCCCAATACCACAACTTGCCAAAGAAGTCAAAAATAATAGTGTTTCCACAATAAATAGCCCATGGCTCAACCACAACATGTACAAGAGTCTCAACAATAGCAACCAAAAGTGAATAACTCAACAAGAATGGTATATCAATAAATTCACAACTTTGCCTCAATGTGAATCAAGGTCTTTATAATTTCAACACCAAATTCAACAATAAGATATTCCAAAAAATACAACTTCAAGTAAAGGAGCTCAACGGTTAGATAATGAATAAGGAATTGAGAGAAAAATAACTTCAACTAAACATGTAAAGACAATTAGCAAATAAGAGATAAGACAAGCATTAACGATGTCAAGTAAAGCATGTGAAGATAGACTATGATGATTAAAATAACATGTTATGGCAACTAAATTAAAGGCACAGAAAGAATCTTCATAGCTAAAACCGGTCAATTACAACATTTAGACCGTGTATACACTCGTCACCTTATGTACACGGCTTCCACATATCAAAATTAACACAAAAGAACACCAATCCTAGAGGGGTAATTCCCCCATACAAAGTTAGGCAAGACACTTACCTCAAAACACGCTAACTCAATCTACTAGTAAGTCTTTCCCTCGATTATCCAACTCCGAACAGCTCGAGTCTAGCCAAAAAAACTTCATACCATAAATACAAACTATAGGAAGCTATTCCGAACAATAAAGTTGCAATCTTTAAAGAGAAATAAAAAGTCAACTCAAAAGTCAACCTTGGGCCCGCATCTCGGAACCCGACTAAACTTACAAAATACTAACACTCATTCGATAACGAGTCCAACCATATAAAAATTACTCAAATTAAACTACAAATCGTCTTTCAAATCTCCAATATTTGGTCTAAGACGTTTCACATTTTTCCCCAAATTTTCCAACTCAAATCACTAATTAAATAACAAAAATAATAATGGATTCATGCATAATAGCCAAACCCGAGTTAGAATCACTTACCCCGATGATTTCCTTGAAAATCCCTCAAACAAACTGAGCTCTCTAGGTCAAAAGATGAAAAATAAAATAAACCCTCGTCTCTAGGCTTTTCTATCAAGCGATTTTCGCTTCTGCGGGCACACTATCGCACTTGCGACCCCGTACCTGCGGAAAATCCATCGCAGATACGGTTCCCACTGAGGCCCCTGAAATCTCGCACCTGCGGAACCCCTAAGAGCATCCGTGCTTGCGCATCTGCGGGAGTCCAGCCGCTTCTGCGCGTCCGCTTCTGCGCATCACTGACCCCACCTGCAGTCCCACCTGGCCAAGCCAATATTTGCTTCTTCGGCTCACAGGCTGCTTCTGTCGTGCCGCACCTGCGGCCCATAGTGCGCAGGTGCGATTGCACCAAAACTTCAGCAGCTTCAGCACTTCAACCAAGACCAAAATGATCCGATTTCGATCTGATTCACACTCGGGCCCCCCGAGACCCCATCCGAATATACCAACAAGTTTCAAAATACATAACGGACCTGATCGAGGCCAAAAATCACATCAAACAATATCGATTCTACAAATCGTAGCCCAATTCAAGCCTATTAAAACCATGAGCATCCGACTTCAAAAACTAACGCCGATTCATACCAAAATAACTCTGATTGACCTCAAATTTTGCACAACAGTCATAAATGACACGAAAGATCTATTCCAACTTCTAGAATCGAAATCCGATCTCTATATCAATAAATTCAACTCCCGGTCAAAATTCTCAACCTTCCAAACCTTCAACTTTCTAACTTTCGCCAATTGAAGCCGGAACGACCTACAGACCTCCAAATCAATATCCGGACACACACCTAAGTCCAAAATCACCATACGGAGCTATTGGAACCGTCAAAACTCCATTCCGGAATCATCTACACAAAATTCAAACTACGGTCAACTCTTTCAACTTAAGCCTCCAACTTACGGAGTATGTGTCCCATTTCACTCCAAAACTCACCTGAACCCCAAGACCAAACACCTCGGCAAGTCATATAATCACAATATCACATAAAGGAGGCAATAAATAGGGGAACATGGCTAAAATACTCAAAATAACATGCCGGGTCGCTACAGTAGCACCCACAACTAGTAGAACATAACACTTTTAACACTTACGGGATAGTTTCCCCCTCACAAAGTTAGACATGAGATTTACCTCACTCTAAAGTTTCATAATCGGCTCCAACGCCCTTCTAACACCTCAAACAATTGCCCATCGATCCGAAACTAGTCAAACGACATGCAAATCAATCAAAATATATTCCAAAACTCTTAATTTAATAATTTATAAAAATTTCCAACCCTGCTCGAAAAGCCAACAAAGTCAACCCTCGGTCCCACATGCCCGGATTCAAAAAACTTTCTAAGATAAACATTACCCATAGTGCCACGAACTCAAATATATAGTTTATTCTCAATTCCACGTCCAATGTCGTGGTCAAACTCCAAAAATACCAATTCTAGGTATTCTACCAAAAGTCCCACCTTTTCCACTTAAATTCTTGAATTTACAAGCCTAAATTTGTGTATTTAATTTACAACGCATAGAAATCACTTATCTCATGATTGATGATGAAACCGTCGCTCCATAATCGCTCCAAAGTCGGCTCCCATGGAAGAAATGAAGTGAAAATGAGCCAAACTCCCAATTTAAAATAACACTGCCCAGCCCGACCTTCTTCGCGAATGCGGCAAGTCCTTAATTCCTCTACCCGAACGCGAGGTAAGGCCCGCGAAAGTGAAGCTTTACCAGCCTGCCCATGATGAACGCGGCTTCACATTCGCGAATGCGAAGACCAAATCCCTCACCAGAACAGCTTCTTCATCTTGAACGCAATCGTGGAAACGCAAATGCGAGGCCTTGCCGTCCAAACCTTCGCGAAAGCAAGACAAAAGTTGCGAACACGAAGCACAAAAATCCCAGCAGCCAAAATCCTTCTTCGCGAACGCGTGAGACCCTTTGCGTTCGCGAAGAACAAAACCAGATACCAGCACCAGCAATTGCAAAATAAGGAACAAAATTATCCGAAACCATTCCAAATCACACCTGAGGCCATTGGGATCCTGTCCAATCACGCCAATAAGTCCCAATATCTTATCCAAACTTATCCAATGGCTCGAAACGCCACGAATAACATCAAATCACGAATCGAAGATCAAAATCCTTCTTTCAACTTTCAAACATTCAAACTTCGATGAACGCGTCTGAATCATATCTAAACATTCCGGAATGACGCCAAACATTACGTACAGGTCATATATCACGATACAAACCTATTCCAAGGCTCAAAACCCCAAATAGACATCGATAACACAAGAGTCCACTTCAAATCAAACTTAGAAAATTCTAAAAATTTCAAAATGCCAACTTTTCATAATAAGCGCCGAAATGCTCTCGGACCATCCGATACTCAACCCGAACATACGCTCAAGTCCGAAATCATCATACGAACTACTGGATTCTTTAAATTTTGATTCTGAGGTCGTTTACTCAAAAGTCAAATATTGGAAAACTCTTCCAACTTAAAGCTTCCGAATTAAGAATTTTCCTTCCGAATCAACTCCAATTCCGACTACGCGTACTAGTCATAAAACATGAAGTGAAGCTACTCATAGCCTCAAACTAGCGAAAGACGCGCTAGAGCTCAAAAGGACCTGTCGGGGTTACAGTATAGATCTTTTTAAAGGGTTTGGATGGATTTATGATTTCGACCTTCCCTATTCGAATAGGTACAATTGGTAAAATAATTTCATAAGCAATTGCACTACAAAGTTGGTGGGTTTAACCATATGCCATACATATTTTAGCATTGAACTTTAAAAAGCCTGCCAACCTATCTATACAAAAGATATGTTGTTTAGTTTATGTATTCAAGTGTAATTAAAGGACAATTCTAGTGCTTTCTTTTGGTTTGCTAATTGTGAAATGGTTACTTTTGTGAAAACATTTACATATTTGCTATTGTTCTGATTTTGTTGGATGCGATGTTTCTAGTTTCATAGTCAACATGGACAAAGAGAAGTTTCATATCAACATTGATGTCATTGGCCACGTTGACTCCGGTAAGTCGACCACCACTGCTCATTTGATCTACAAGCTTGATGGTATTGACAAGCGTGTTATTGAGAGATTTGAGAAAGAAGCTGCTGAGATGAACAAGAGGTCATTCAAGTATGCATGGGTGCTTGACAAGCTCAAGGCAGAGCGTGAACGTGGTATTACCATTGATATTGCCTTGTGGAAGTTTGAGTTCACCAAGTACTACTGCACTCTAATTGATGCCCCTAGACGCACGGTCTTTATCAAGAACATGATCACTGGCACCTTCCAGGCTGACTGTGTTGTCCTTATCATTGACTCGACCACTAGTGGTTTTGAGGCTGGTATTTCCAAGGATGATCAGGCACGTGAGCACGCATTGCTTGCTTTCACACTTGGTGTCAGGCAAATGATTTGCTGTTGTAACAAGGTATGCTCTTGAGATTTGATTTCATTTAGTCTCTCGTAAAAGTCATGCATTGTTAATTCTCCCTTGCCGTCTTTTGCAGATGGATGCTACCACCCCCAAGTACTCCAAGACTATGAAGGAAGTTTCTTCCTACCTGAAGAAGGTCGGATACAACCCTGATAAGATCCCCTTTGTCCCTATCTCTAGTTTCGAGGGCGATAATATGATTGAAAGATCAACAAACCTTGGCTAGTACAGGGGTCCAGTCCTCCTTGAGGTTCTTGACAAGATTAATGAACCTAAGAGGCCCTCAGACAAGCCCCTCCACCTTACTCTTCAGGTTGTCTACAAGATTGGTGGTATTGGTACTGTACCTGTCGGTTGTGTGGAGACTGGTGTTCTTAACCCTGGTATGGTGGTGACCTTTGGTCCTACTGGTCTGACCACTGAAGTTAAGTCAGTCGTGATGCCATGAAGCTCTTCAGGAAGCACTTCCTGGTGATAATGTTGGAATTTAACGTGAAGAATGTTGCGGTTAAGGATCTCAAGCGTGGTTTCGTGGCTTCCAACTCCTCCTAGGGGGCTGCCAGCTTCACCTCCCAGGTCATCATCATGAACCATCCTAGCCAGATTGGAAATGGATATGCCCGTGTCCTTGACTGTCACACCTCCCGCATTGCTGTCAAGTTTGCTGAGATCTTGACCAAGATTGACAGGCGTTCTGGTATGGAGATTGAGAAGGAGCCCAAATTCTTGAAGAATGGTGATGCTGGAATGGTGAAGATGATTCCCACAAAGCCTATGGTTGTTGAGACCTTCTCAGAGTACCCTCCACTGGGTCATTTTACTGTGAGGGACATGCGTCAAACTATTGCTGTTGGAGTTATTAAGGATGTCGACAAGAAGGACCCAACAGGTGCCAAGGTCACCAAGGCTGCCCAGAAGAAGAAGTGAGGCTCTTTTGATTAATTTCTACATGGTTGAACTATTTTTTCTTATTTGCATTAGCTATCCTAAATTTTGGTTATGGACGTTCACCACCTTTTGATATGACTTCAGGCGTACATTGTTCTCTAGTCTCTTTTGAGGCAGTGGAGTTATTGAGAGTTATTACTATTCGCTTTATTTGATTTGCTATCACACTAGCTTTGGATGTCATTACTTTATCTGATCTTAAAATGCTTAGCACTGTTGCGGTAAAACGGTTTTCAATCCAGAACATTTGGTTAGCTCTTTCCTCTCTAATGCTTTGGTTTTTTAATCCTCATTAGTTGTCTGTCTTAATATATTTTCCATCAATTACACTCGGCACTGTTGGATTGTAGCGCTATTCCCTTTAGCTGAATCAAAATGCTTTTTTTCCCGTTTCAATTTGTGCTCAGTCAGCGTAAACCGGAGTAGGCACATATGCTAGTCTATATTCCAATTTCTATACACAACCTAGGTGCCCAATGTATCTTGTAGGATGGTTTTAAATACCGTAGCCTTGTATTAGTCTTGACATCAAACTGCTCTAGCTTCTAACTAGAGAACGTTGCACTTCCATCGTCCATTGCAGACCTCCAAAAAATTGCATAATCTATTCCCTATGTTAATTATTTCTTAATCTTTAACACTGTGGAGACGTGCATAGTGTCGTTGCTACTCTGATAGCTGTGAACACAATCCAGCAGAGCCCCGGACCAGGATTAGGAATTATTTTGAAACGTCCATAGTCTGAGTAGTCTCTGTTAATTTGGCTGGGTGAGCCTGCTATGTACCTATACATATTAGTTCATTTTTATATTCAATATTGTTAAACAATTACAAAATGATAAACGGGTTCATAAAAGGAAAGTGGAAACAACAAATGTTTGTATTAGTTACTACTATTTGTAACGAATTGCTTTTTTTGGTTTTAAATTTGTCTTTTGAGGCACTTACTTTCATCATTAATTACCTTTCGCAATAATAAACAGATTTGAGTTATAGTTGCTCATTGTTCACAGTTAAAACCGCTTTCTTGTTAATGAGCTATAATTTCTCTTCATCTAGACGTACCTATTTTATGGAAGTTCTACTTTAACAGACATAAACATTGAAATCTAAATGAATAGGCAAACTGAGATAAGCAAAAAGTCCAAAGCAAGGTGGAATGAAATGGGCTGTCGTTAAATATCTTGTTTCGATTTGGACTGGAAAGCCCGTATTTTAGAGGCTCCTCGTATGATGTTGGGAAAGTGCACAAAATAGCCACTTTTAACCCCCACTCCTTAAATTTCAGCTGTTTTTAAGAAGTATTTAGACATTAGCTGCTGTTTTGTAAGCAAATAATACGTGGGCAAAGTTACCCCTCCAGACAATAGTACTGCTGCTTTTCTTTCGTCATTTCTTCTTCAGCCACATGCTTTCTAATAATGTCAAAAATCAGGACAAAGGCCTTATTTTCAATAAACTGATTCAAATTCTCAAAAGAAAAGACAACTCTGTATTTTTCTTCTTTGCTATCTAGCAAAAACATTTTTTTTCTTTAGCTCAAATCATTTTGTACATACAAGCACCTTCCTTTACACGACTCTCGTATTATATTATCAGTAAAAAGAAATGAAACAAGAGATACTTGGACGTGGTTGTAATCATGACAACTAAGGCGTGTTAATACTGAGTTGCAATTGAAAAAAATTAAAGTCCTAAAATTTGCACTATTATATGTGAACTTCAGAACATATGAAGTTTGCATTATCACAAGTGAACTTCAAGATACATTGTCTTAAAATTTGCACTGTACATGTGAATTTCTAGACATAGTTTGCATTGTCCCAGCTGAACTTTAGGACATAATGTTCTGAATTTTGCATTACTACATATTTGCATTGGCACAAGTGAACTTTTAGAACATAATGTCCTGAATTTAGAATTGTTACAAGTGAACTTCAAGACATTATGCATGTCCTGAAGTTTGCACTGTTACAAGTGAACCTCAGCACTCAATTCAAACATCGGAACACTTCAACAAAAAATACCTAAAGGTTGAACCATATAATTTAAACTTAATTTTGGACTTCAAGATACAATGTCCTGAATTTTGAACCATAAAGTTCAAGCTTTAGTGCATAATGCCCTAAATTTTGATCGGGAATTTTGGACTTCATGACATTGCATCTTGAATTTTGAGCCGCAAAATTCTAAATTCAAGGAACTTTGAACCTTTAAATTCTAACTTTAGGTCTGCAACATTCATTATCTTGTGAAATACCAGCACACATGTATTAGCTAGACACACCAAAAACTATGACAAAATTATTGCTTTTGATTCGACATTCTCTCAGTAACCACGAACCAAGATGGGCTGGTGTTGGTGAAAATGCAACTGTCTTTTTGACTCGAGAAGGTGAAAATAGTGCTTAAAAAAATGGTTCTTTAATTTGTAGGAGTGGTAATAAGTCCTGCCAGGAAAAATGGCCAGTGGACTTTCTATGGTAGAATGTATATGTGAGTTTATGCTTTTGAAAATTTTCTCAACGTCCCTGTGAATGAATTGTCTATGTTTATGAAGAGTGAAAAAGAAAATGAGTTAGTGTGTGTATGCGTGTGACTGTGTGAGGGGCGGGTAGATAGAAAAAGAACAGAAGTTTTTGTTGTGAAAAGGATTAAAAGGTATGTAAATTTTATTGCAACTAAATACTTTTTGCTCAACATTCAAAATGGTGGCTACACACTAAATACCAAGCCACAAAATGGGCAACCCATGCCATTTGCACGTATGATGTTTAACAGTAGAAATGATATCAGATAGCCACTTCAAATGGATGATATTTAAAATTAGTCAGTGCGTCTTGAATTTCTATTTTTTAGTTTAATAGCCGAGAAATGTATATTTTTTGTATATATATACATTCTGTATGTTATATACAAAAATTATACCAATTTATACACTTTTTCGGCTACCGAATGTAAATAGTCTCTAGTGCGGGCTGAAAATTGTCACGACCCTAGCCGGAGGGCTGCGACTGGCACCCGGACCCTACCTGCCGGGCGCCGGCGTACCTTTCATCTTACCTTTCTTATTATCTTATAAGGCCGACGGGGCTAGCATAAATGGCAAATAATAATCATAATCCATTCAAACTTCCAGATAACAACATATTCATACATATCAGCTGAAGTACCATACAATGACATGAACATACTGATATACGTGACATGGCCAACAACGCTGCAATGCAAAAGCTATACAATAAAATACATTTGCCGATGCGGCAATTCAATTGTACATAAGTCAACCCATTGTCTATTGTCTATGAGCCTCTACGAGAAGACAACCAATGCAACCTGTGTCGGAACAGGGCCCCGACATACCCAAAATGCCTATGACAAAATGCGTACCAAGACCACGGCAAGTCTGAAGGACGAATCTTGCCAATATCCGTTGAACTGAGCAGCCTACTGTGGTGGGAGAGCTTCGTCTATTGGTCTATCCGGACCTGCAGCACGACATGCAGCGTCCACAAGAAAAAGGATGTCAGTACGGATAAAGTACTGAGTATGTAAGACAGGAAACATGATATAAGAACAATAATATGCATCAGGATAAGAAACATACAACTTGTACCATC
Organism: Nicotiana obtusifolia; assembly: GCA_002018475.1. Taxonomy (NCBI): domain Eukaryota; kingdom Viridiplantae; phylum Streptophyta; class Magnoliopsida; order Solanales; family Solanaceae; genus Nicotiana; species Nicotiana obtusifolia. The sequence continues at coordinate 14,461 of MCJB01025955.1, forward strand.
TGAATGCCTCTGAGGGCGACTAACCATGTCATGCCTGACGTGCATATATATATATATATATATATATATATATATATATATCCTTTTAAAATCATCATATATATATATATACGTCTCTGTGGGCCTCATCATCATCATATACATACGCCTCTGTGGGACTCCTCACCATCATACCCAACTGATCAGTGGTTGCACAATAGGTGCCTGCCCGGCCGACTATAGCGCGGCGCGGTAATGTAAAATAGATAATGCATGCTGGACTCAGGTGAATCATACTTTCATGGTGAAGTAAGGTCGAAGAAATAACAACATATCAATCCTCCCATAAGCGGGAAAACAATATAAGCACTCCTACATTCTAAGAGCAGAGTATCTTTTGGGGGCTTGTTCATTGTAGGATGTACAACCGGAGTCGTGCAAAAGAAAGAAAGGGATGGTCTTACATACCTGGTATTCTCTGCGCCAATTTCAAGCTTCGCACAGTCACAATTCCTTAGTCTACAAGGAAAGAAACGATTATATCATTTCCTCTAAACGTTATAGTCACAATCAACCACATCCCTAAATTTATATGGTGTTTCTCCACACCCTTCTTCCTCTAAAACACCACAATAATGGTAGTAAGACATGCAACTCAACAACAACCCAAAACAACCACAACCCAGTCCATTACCACTAGTTAACTTGAACTCATGGCTTCCAATCACCATCTCATGAGTTCTTACATACATAGAACGAAATACCATGAATTCCCAGAAAAAGAATGCATGAAAGGGAGTAGTAACTTACCTTGCATGTGGGATAACTCGGCCCTCTTCCTTGGTTCTTCAACCTCTAGGTTTCATCCTCAATTGGGGCTTGAAAGAGAGGAAAATCAGTTAGGGCTTTTCCCTAATTCTTCAATCTCTAGATTCTTTCCCTAATTTAGAACTTGAAAGAAGGAGAAATTGGTTAAAGTTTGTGTGGGACTTTGATAAAGGGTCGCAGGGGTGTTCTACTGGGTTTGGATTTCAGAAAATGGTGAAGGAGCTGGTCTATGCCCCTTTTATAGGTCAGTAAATAAGTGACACACGTGTCTGACATCTACAGGTCTGCGATCACATTCTTGTCGCAGAATCAACATGCGGTTCGCATTCTGGATGCGAACCGTGGCCTAGAAATATGTCTCATTATGCGATGAAGGAGGTCATTTTTGCGGTCCACATATTCAGTATGTGATCGCATACTGATCGCATTCCTGACACAGACTCAGAATCTGTCTTGGTCTGCGATTTCAATGTGAGAAATGCGGCTCGCATGTGGGTTCTGCGACCGCATTCCCAGCTTGGCGAAGCCTTCTGCTCTTTTCTTAACCTTTTTGAACTATTTTCCGGGTTCTTAAGCTCTTATATGTAAACTATCTTACAGCGAAATCTATTGTACGAATTTACGGGTTGTAACAAAAATGAAAAAAGCCCATCTGTATTTAATCTGAGGGGTATTGCCCATCTGTATTTAATCTAGAGGGGTATTATTACTTTTAGCCCCCACCAGAAGCTATCTACATTCGGTAGCCGAAAAAGGGTATAAAATTTATATAATTTTTGTATATAACATACAAAATTTATATATATACATACATATATATATATATTTCAGCTATTATTTTGAGTGCTACTATATAATGTCATTTTTTCTAATCTTGATGGACTCAGTTGGCCCGTTGCTAGATTGAACAAATGAATTTCTCGGCCTCTTTAGGCATGAATGTGATGATCCGCCATGTCATCATGCCATATAGGCGCCATTTGGCATATATTAATGCCATGTGAAGCCCCTAGGAGACTAGTATATATAGGGGGCTATTCATTTGTATTTTACCAAGCAAACAATTCAAGTTCTCTCTAATACAAAGCTTCCTTAAACAATTCTCTTGTGTTCTTTCTAACATTCTCTTAGCGATCTTGAGTGTAGTAAGGCTGACTTGATATAGCAAGAACGTGAGCAAGTTGTGCAAGATCGTGAGCAAATTGTCAAGTGCCACACGTGTACTTAGTTAACGACTAAGGACGTGACAACGTGGTATCAGAGCAAAGGTAGCAACTAAGAGAATGGCGAACGAAAGAGAAATTAACACTACCAACACCCAAGCCAACGTCATCCAAGATGTTGCTGGCAAGAATGGCCGTAACAAAAAGAAGAATGCCACCAACAAGAGCCAGGAGGTGCCACCCGAGGTTGTGTCAAATGAAGGGCTTACATCCCAAGAACCATCTGCCACTGAGGTGAGCGAGGATGAAGTGGAAGTCCTGCCCGAGGACGTCTCGCTCGGTAACGAGTGGGTGATGAATATGAACGCGGGGATGGACACTGTGAAGATCTTTGGCCAATGCTTGGGGAAGGTGAAAGGCACCCTAAGCGTTCTTAAGGGGCACACTCTTGAAGAGATTAAGAGTATCCAAAATAACTTGAAGGGACATACACAGACCAAGATGGAACAAAGGCAAATCATCACTGCCTTAAAGTGCAGAATCATGGAGTCTTGAGTACTATCGATGTTATGAAGGTAAAGATAAAGTCACTCGAGGAGCATGTTAGTGCTGGTGTGACCGAGGCAACCAGCAATGTTGTGGTGACGAGGGAGGCCAAGATCGAAGCTCCCAAACCCCCGGTGTTCAAAGGTGTTTGTGATGCACAAGAAGTGGAAAACTTCCTTTGGGACTTAGAGAACTACTTCAGGTACGGCAAAGTAAGGGACGACGAGGCCATGATCAACACTGCAGTGTTGTACCTCTCAGAGACTGCCATGCTATGGTGGAGAAGGAAGATGGTCAACGTGGATAAAGGTCTATGTACTATTAGCACGTGGGATACAACAACAATACTACAAGACTCAAGATACCAAAAAGTCGAGTGGTCGTCAGGGCTACATCGAACAGAACGCGCAGGCCGAGAAGAAAGGATGTTACATATGCGGAGGGCCACACAACTTTAGGAATTGTCTCGACCTATAGAGCCTCAATGACATGGTCCGTGAACGAAAGGAGCAACTGCAAGGAGAGAGTTCGGGAACCGCACAGTTGGGTATGATCGGATTATGTGGTGCTATCATGAAGCAATCTATCTAACCTACCGTGAATAGAAATCAGTACGTGGATCTCACCATCAATAACAAGCCTGCTCGTGCAAGGGTGGATACTGGAGCAACTTATAATTTTGTGACTGAGACTGCCGCAAAGAGACTAGAATTGAAGTTTGCTATAACCAACTCTCGCATCAAGACCATGAATGCCGAGGTATCGAATGCTCGTGGGGTAGCTAATGGAGTTGGTGTCAAATTGGGAACTTGAAAAGGTATGACAAACTTTACCGTAACTGCTATGGATATCTTTGACATCATATTTGGGAAAGATTTCTTTAGACATTGTCCTACTTTAATCGACCCCTACCTCCAGCGTCTCTTGGTTATGGAGCGAGAAGGATCTTGCATGGTACCTACAGTGACTATGCCATACAGACAGAGCCAAACAAAACTTTCAGCTATGCAGGTCGTCAAGGGGATCAATAAGGGGGAGCCGACGTTCGTGGCAACCATTGCAAGTCTGGAGGAAGACAAGAGTTTTCAAGAGACACTGCCACCTTGCATAGAGAAGTTACTTGAGGAAAACAAAGATGCCATGCCCGAGGAGTTGCCTAAGCACCAGCTGCCTAGGCGAAAGGTGGATCACAAGATTGAGTTGGAACCAGGGGCTAAGCCACCCACATTTGCCCCATAACGTATGGCACCACCCGAGCTAGAGGAGCTCAGGAAACAATTGAAAGAACTGCTACATGCTGGTCATATTCGCCAATCAAAGGCACCTTTCGGCGCCCCGGTATTGTTCCAGAAGAAGAAGGATGGATCATTGCACATATGCATAGACTACCAAGCACTTAATAAGGTCACAGTGAAGAAAAAGTACCCGATCCCGCTCATTGCTGACTTGTTCGATAGACATGGGCAAGCCAAGTTCTTTACCAAGGTGGATCTTTACAAGGGCTACTAATAGGTTCGCATTGCAGAAGCGGATGAGCCGAAGACAGCATGTGTGATGAGATATGGAGCCTTTGAGTGGTTGGTGATGCCTTTCGGTTTAACCAATGCACCGGCCACATTTTGCACCCTTATCAACAAGATGTTTCATCCCTACCTTGATCAGTCTGTGGTGGTCTACCTAGACGACATAGTCATTTACGACAACACCTTAGAGGAGCATATGGAGCACTTAAGGTAGGTTTTCCAAGACTTGCGGGAGAATGAGTTGTACATCAAGAGGGAGAAATGCAAGTTTGCACAGTCAAAGGTGCACTTCTTAGGCCATGTTATTAGCAATGGCAAGATACGCATGGACGAGGCTAAGGTACGTGCTATCCAGGAGTGCGAGGCACTTATAAAGGTAACTGAGTTGAGATCCTTCCTTGGCCTTGTTAACTACTATCGTCGGTTCATCAATGGCTACTCAGCAAAGGCCGCACCATTGAATGAGTTGCTAAAGAAGAACAAGCCATGGATTTGGACGAAGCATTGTCAAAGGGCGTTTGAAGGCCTCAAGGCAGCTGTAACAGAGGATCCAGTCTTGGCATTACCTGACTTTGCCAAGACATTTGAGGTTCATACAGATGCCTCAGATTTTTCCATTGGGGGTGTCTTGATGCAAGATAAGCATCTCATAGCATTTGAGAGCCGCAAGTTAAACGAGACGGAGCGGCGTTACACGGTGCAAGAGAAGGAGAGGACTACCATTGTACATTGCCTTTGTACATGGCAACATTATTTGCTCGGGTCGAGGATCATGGTGAAGATCGAGAATGTAGCTACTAGCCACTTTCTGACACAGAAGAAGTTCACACCAAAACAGGCTAGGTGGCAGGATTTCTTGGCCGAGTTTGATTATGTGCTGGAGTATAAGCCGGGCAAAGGTAACGTGGTAGCCGATGCCTTGAGCCGTAAAGGCGAGCTTGCTGCAATCACTTTAATAAGATGGGACATTTGTGAGGCTATAAAATAAGGCATGCAGCATGATCCAGCAGCCAAACAGCTTATTGAGTTAGCCAACCAGGGCAGTACGAGACGTTTTTGGGTCGAAGACGGCCTACTGCTTACCACAGGTCTGCGGTGCTACGTGCCTAAGTTTGGAGACATTAGACGGCTGATCATAAGGGAGATTCATAACACAATGTGGGCTGGTCATCCAGGCCAACATCGCATTAGGGCCTTGGTTGAGTCAGTCTATTATTGGCCACGCATGCAAGATGACATAAAGTGTTATGTGCAGACTTGCCTTGTCTGTCAACAGGACAAGGTGGAGCAACAACAACCTAGTGGACTTTTAGAGCCACTACCAATTCCAGAGCATCCATGGGAGAGCGTGACTATGGACTTTATCACTTGCATATCGAAGTCTAACGATTATGGTACTATTATGGTGGTCGTGGATAGATTTTCCAAATATGCCACCTTCATGCCCGCCTCACCAGGTTGCACTGCCAAGGAAGCCGCCAAGCTATTCTTTAAGAACGTGGTGAAGTATTGGGGCTTACCAAGGCATATTATCAGGGATCGAGACCCTTGTTTTACTGGGAACTTTTGGAGAGAGTTATCCGACATACTTGGTACGGAACTGCACTTTTCCACTAGTTTTCACCCACAGAATGATGGACAAACAGAACGGGTCAATGCCTTAGTAGAATGCTACTTAAGGCATTATGTAAGCGCGCATCAGAAAGATTGAGCAAGGCTCCTAGACATCGCCGAATTCTCTTATAACTTGCAATGGAGTGAGTCCAAGGGGCGGACACCATTTGAACTAACCACAGGCAAACAACCACAAACTCCACATTCATTACCAGCCGCGTTCGAGGGAAAGAGTTTGGGGGCTTATCATATGGCCAAAGGATGGGAGGAGCAGCTTGACACTGCTAAGTCATAGATAGGGCAGCTGAAGATAAAGAAGTTTGCGGACCGTAAGTGGCGTGCCATGAACTATAGAGTTGGGGACATGATCATGGTGAAGTTTAACCCAAGACAGTTCAAGGCACTATGGGGTATGCATCAGAATCTGATTCACAAGTATGAGGGGCTATTTAAGATCGTCGCCAAGGTAGGCAAGATCTCATACAAGCTTGATATACCATCGTATCTTAAGATCTATCCTGTCTTCCATGCCAGCATGCTTAAGCCATATCATGAAGACAAGGATGATCCAAGTAGAGGCCAATCAAGTCGAGCGCTTATTACTATCACAGCCTCCTATAATCGGGAGATTGAGGCTATTATGGATTACCAGGCCAGGCAAAATGTAGGGAAAAAAGCCACCTCTATGTTCCTCGTCCATTAGAAGGGGAAGTCACTGGAGGAGGCCACATGGGAACGATATGAAGACTTATGCCAATTCAAAGATAAGATCCGAGAGTTTATGCAGCAGCATTGCGCCGCGGTCGTCACAACATTAGGTGGGGGAGTGCGTGATGACCCGCCATGTCATCATGCCACATAGGTGAAATTTGACATATATTAATGCTATGTGGAAGCTTGCATAGGAGGAAGGCTAGCATTTGTGAGAAGAATCTAGAAAAGTATGGACATTTTCTTTGGAAGACCCTAGATCCCTACGGATTTGCTAGGAAAGTACTTGGAATCTTCTAGGCTTGTAGAGAATTCTAGAGAAAGCCCTTATCTTGTAAATATTAAGGACTTGTATAATAATTAATATTTACACACTAGCCCCTAGGAGATTAGTTTATAAAGGGGGCCATTCATTTGTATTTCACCAAGCAAACAATTCAAGTTCTCTCTAATACAAAGCTTCCTTTAACAATTCTCTTGTGTTCTTTCTAACATTCTCTTAGCCATCTTGAGTGTAGTAAGGCTGACTTGACATAGCAAAAACATGAGCAAGTTGTGCAACATCGTGAGCAAATTATCAAATGCTGCACGTATACTTTGTTAACGACTAAGAACATAACATGAAGCCTCCAAAGTATGGTACGTAATGAAGAAAAGCTTCATCTTGGTCTCTAACTTTATTTTTTTTATTTTTTTATTGGAAAAAAGTTGGATAACCAACAGATTCACTTAGTATGCTTCAAATTTTTTTTTTTCCTTTTTGACACAATAGAGTTGGTTGTTTCAATGTACATGATATATTATGCAAATATCCGCCACCCAATCAACTAGTAATATTACGTAAGGTATTAATAGGAGTCAAAGAATTTTTAGTCATGGAAATAACTCAACTACTAATTGGCGTTGGCCTCGTCCAAATGAAACTTTTTCCTTGATAAATTAGACCTTGGATCAAACCAAGGTAGAAGAGACTAGAGAGCACCTAATATTTAAGGAGAAATAATCGTACTTGACTATACCACTTGGGATGCGGTAAGGCGATCACGCTCAACTTTAATCCAAAAAGGATAAGCGATCGCTGCAAATATTATCCAATCTAAAAGTGCGGAGTCGAATCTCAGAGAACTAAGATTTCACTATAATTGTTCAATATCACTAATAAGACGAGCTCGAACAATTCCTAAGTTATAAATATTAAGATTCTTATGTCCAACTAATTAAATAACAAATTTAAAGTAGTAAACTATCAACTAGGGATACTAGGGATTGGAGACAAGACAGAAAAAGCCTAGAGTTATGATTTCCCCAATTGTCAGAATCCTTCCCGCTATGTCTCCTACAATTTTGCCTGAGTATTCTCTACTGATCATGAGCACTCGACTTATCGTAATTTTCTCTCGAGCAACTACAATAATGTACTAGTCATATTCTCTCGAATTACTTTAGCTCGCACTCTTTCACCGCTAACTATGATCACGTCAAAGCTATGTTATCTCTAATCTCGCTTTTAAACCCGCCGTATTAATCTCTCATGTACCCTGGGAGTGATGTAGTTCGATAACAACCTAAATATTCACTATTTCTCAAGCAATACATAATAGATAGACACATTCAATTGATGGTCATTCAATCAGCAGCAATAAACACGAAGCTGAACAAGTAGGGATATTCAAAGGCAAAATTATATTAAAATATAACAAAAAATTATTCTCCAAAAGGTTCCATCAAACCCTAGATTAGAGAGTTTAACTACTCATAATTGTATAAATAATCATAGTCATATTCAAAAGCATTAAATTACAGACTGAAGAAGAACGAAGCGAACAACTCTTGTGATCTGCACTCGAGAGTGTTATGTAGCGTTTTGCCTCTCCAATAATGTTCTTCCCTCTAAAACCTAAGTTTAGGAGGTATTTATAAGGTAGGATTAAAGTCTAAATATTCAAATTAATGAGTAAATAAAAGTGGCTCGGACAAGCATCGTTGGCGCGGGGCATCTTCAGATGCGCCAAACTACATTGCAAAGCGCCATCAGAGGCGCCAACATACACTGCAAGTCGCCATCATAGGCGCCAATGTTGATCCCCTGGACAACGCCTTGCACTGTCTAAGGTTGTGACTTTTCATGGCCTTGCAACATATAAAGCTATGACTTTTCATGGTTTTGCAATGTCTTCTTTTATTGCTCTATTTTGTAGTTTCGAAGTACCGTTTCGTGTCAAATTTTCTCTACTTCATATCCAAGTGTTTCTACACGTAAAATAAACTCAATTAAGCTCAATTGTCGCATAAATTAGCATCCAAATAACAAATAAGTAAGGTGAATAACGTCAAAATATATGAAATTGTAGCACGACATCATAAGAAAATCCTTTACCATGGCAGGGAGCTCTTTACTCCTTCTGTATATTTGGTGCGAATTTAAATTAGCCGAATCAACGGATTTCTAGTATCGGTTGTTAAACGAAAATAATATACTCGACTGTTCCTTTAATTCAAATTTAGCTCCTCTCTGATGCAATATTGAACTTGATTAATAATAAGTTGTCTGTATTATTAAGGGAAATACAATTGATAATTAGACCGATTCAAATGAAAATATTTTTGTCTTCAGCTTTTTATCAATTGCATTTTCTTTAGTGCACTTGAGAGGAGACTTGACAATTGCACTTCTCTAATGGACTTGAGTTAGATCCTTTCTTTTACTAAAAGATCTTTTAGTCAAAGGCCTAAAGGAAATATAGGGCTGTGAGTTGGAACTAGTACATGTATCCCTATCGATTCATGGATAGAAACATCATAATAGAAAATAGACTGTTGATCAATGCCATCCTATTTGTGTATACAACATCTTTAATTTTCAGTATCAGATTTTTGGGTGAAAATCCATAACAGAGCTTGCTCTGAATTTATACTAGTTAAATATTGAGTAAATTATTATTCATACCACTTACCGGAGTACTATTTATAACTTGGAAGGGAGGCAAAAAAGAAAAAATAAAAAGGGAGGGG
>MCJB01025955.1:23921-54040 GCA_002018475.1 Nicotiana obtusifolia
GGAGGGGGGAGGGGGGAGGGGGGAAGGGAGGACATGCAAGTTTTCTAGGTCGAAAGTGTTCCAAGCTAATGAGTGACAGACAATCAAGCATATTCATACTAGTTACGTATAACATTTATAACTCTATCTTTATGGTTATCATATCAGACTTTACAAATAATTAAATATCCTTATGTGTTCATTTAGCCAGAAAATATTATTTACTGGTAGTTCACAAATGTTGAACATCTTCATTGAGTTTAACATGTATAACTCCTTTGGGGTCAATTTGACAAGAGAAAAATCAGACACCGATGATTTCATACTATATAGTGAATCTAATAGTACATGAAAAAACCGTATACAGAAACGGGTACGCTTCTATTATTTCCTATAAAGATTTTCAAAGAACGTAAAATATACTAGATTAATTGTAGTGTAGAACTCTAAGGAAATGGAAAGTGAAAATTATTTTCCCGTAAAACGGTACAATTAAATTTGTTATGCGGTTTATAGACAAGCGAATCGGTTTGATCCAAAAATGATAAAGAAATAGGATTAAAATTAAGATTGAACAACCGAAATTAAAGAAGATAACAAGCCTGGCTCTGAATTCAATATTTCCGAGAGCAGAAGTGAAAATAATGACAAAGCGATAAGAAAGTTGTTAGATTGACGGCAACATAGTAAATTATAGCTTTTGTGTACAAAATATTTCATTCCCTGCAATTACTTTTGACCCCACTATTTATAGCTCTTCCTAGGAAACAAGATCCTAAGATCAAGCTCCTTTTTAATGAGAATAAAAGAGGCATTGATAGACATGTAACGACAGGTCTTGAATGCGAATATTCTCTGTAACGGCCGCTCATTTAATGTTAGCGAATATTCTCTCATTGAATGCTGCCCGATGCAAACCTTTGAACTTCTATCGTCGACTATGTATCCTTCGGAATTTATCCGGTATCGGTCACACACGTTGTATCCGGTATTAATTATTTCCCGACTCGTTCTTTGCCTATTTTTGGTTCCACGTGTCATGTTACCATTCGACCATCTGTTATCAACTAATTTTACCTTATACAGATAGTCCATCTACTTTTTGGTGACACAACTTAGTATTACCGGGAAGTAGGTGAAGATTTCTTTCTTGGCAGGAAAGTTCCTGAACAGTCTCTGACGCTTGAAAGGACGCACGTCATCTCGCATTTAATACCTCGAACGGCCTCGCGATTCAACAAATATTTTGTAAGATTTTCGAGGTAATCATGACCATGATTTTTGCCGTCTATAACTTCTCTATTATTCATCACTTTTACTTCTTCAATTTCACAACTTTCATAAGTCTTTCTTCTTCTCTGCATTTGCTTAGAAACCTTTCACAACCTTCAACTTTCTCAACAAGAGCTTTTTCTTTTACGAACCTCTTACCACCATGTCTTCATCTGCTTCCTTCGATAATACCATTCTTTTCTTTGGTGGATGCCCGAAGAAAAACAAAAACAAAGAGGTTGACGTTGAGTCTGAACCTTCAACTGTTAGCACCATCAACTTATTCAGCTCAACACTTCAAACGACCTTCAAGAAAAAGCTCCTGCTGCAACTTCTCAAGGCCATTGGTTTTGGCCAGTTCGTAAGTATCCTTCCTCCATTCTCCCTTCTAGTATCTCAACTTGAAGAATGAATGCAACTGCCCCAATATTGAAATCCTTGCGCCAGATATGATAGAGCGAGTTACCTATTCCAAGGAGGGGTTCATGTATGTCTATATGTATCCCTTTACCTTGGGTCCATTCTCTTTCGGATCGAGTGAAGGACTCGACCCAATAATTTTAAAGTTTTACCACCAATATCAGGTCTAGTTAGCACAATATACCCATTTATATGGTGGACGGTGGCCTGCCTTCATCAATTGTGCAATGAGATCGGGAAAACCCTAAATCTTGCACATATAATGAATCTTTACTCTCCCAAGATTTTTCGTGGGGGAGTAATAAACATTAGCAAGCATGTTCACCACACTCTCCTCACCAGTGTAGACAACGACAACAATCGTGGATGGACGGAAAAGTCGGTTGTTATTGCTACCAGGGACATCATCCCAGTTACAACTCCTCCTTTCTCGAGTCATGGAACCTTTTCCATAAGTCTTCCGTTATTTTCTTCCTCTCTTCGTAAAAAGATAATTTCCTATTTTGTTGACTTTTCCATTTTCCTTATTTCAGCTACCCGCTGGGAACCACCACGGGTTCAAGGTCTGCACCAATGGGTTCAGAAAATTCTGGACATTACAACCCCAAAATTCCGGCGGTGGAAGGAAATGGTTCCCAAATACGGGTGGAAGGCCAAGCACCATGTTAAGACAACTCATTCTTTCTTTATCCTTGTTTGAGCAAAAGAAATATCTTGAATAAATTGCTAACTCCATTTTTGTTTAATATAAGGCCTCCGAGGGGTTTTATCATCTGCCCCGAGGTCGAAGCCCTAGATGACCCCGAGGAGGCCAGGAGGGTATTGCAAAACTCCCTTGCCTAAAATAGAGCTCGTGGATTTGCCCGAACCCCCAGTGAGGGTGCTTCATATCGGAGTCCCCAGTCCGAGAGCAAGAAATCGAGGAGAAGACGCTCCTCCTTGGCTGGGACTCAAGAGAAGAGAGCAAAGAAGACGCCATTTGAGCCGACCACAGTGGTCCTCGTTGATGAAGGGGAAGCTAGTGACGAAGAGGCTCCCCTTCAAAGGAAAACAGGATCTTCATCAGCTCAACCAGATGCTCAGCCGGGGGAGCTTCAGAACCCATCATCAGACGAAATTGAGGCACTTTGGGGTGAGATGGGCTTAGTCGAGAATGTTGACTCTCATTTCTCGGCCCTCGCTGTTACCTCTGGTCAAAGGATTTCGAACCTCGAGTTCTTTCTACCTTCATCTACTGAGGAAGCAACAACCATCCCTCTTTCTGCCACCGCTTCTTCTGCTCCCTCTATACCGATAACTTCCCATCCATCGACGCCAACTGCTCCTTCTTCACCAGAACCAACTACATCTCCTTCACTAGCATCAGTTGATCAAGAAAGGAATGTTTCTCCTCCTCGGTCTCTTGATCATGGGAGCTTGGGGAGCACCTATGCTATTCTTTTTCAAGATCCCCAAGGAAGGCAAAGCGCCACTCTTTCAATTTCGAAGGAGTGTCATGTTCTCTCCAGGCCGGTGAAGCTTGCCAACTATTGAAGTCCTTGGCTTTGATGAAGGATTAGAAGAAAATGGGCTCCCTTTCTAGGGAATGTTTGATAAACAATAGCATGCACAGTGCGGCATAGGTACCATCCTAATTTCCTTCTACCTTCCTTTCTGTCTATACGCTATAATGGTAGCCCAAACTCTAACCATTTCTTTTTAGGCCAACCTTCTCGCTTCCGAGGGCCTGCAAAGGTTGATCCTTGACAAATAACGACTTGCTTCCGAGCGGTATCAACTTTTATCTTAAAGGAACCAGCTTGCTGTGCCTCCCAGTGCCGGAAGCAAAAACCGCTCGGGTGGATGAGCTTGAGGCTCGGTTACTTCTAACCGAGCAAGATAGAATGGCCCATAGCCAAGAAGCTTCCCAATTACATGAAAATCTTAAGGAAGCTTAGACTAAATGGGATGATGTTCATGATGTTTTCAACACCGCTGCCGAGCGTGAATCTTCCTTCGAGGAGCAAATCAATAATTTGAAGGCAAGTCTATGCTCCAAAACCGAGGATGCCAATGCTGCCGAGGAGAAAAGGGCCAAAATGGAAGAGAGGCTCAAAAGGGTCATGGAGCAAAACCGGCTTCACTCAACTATAAATGTTGAGCTTGATTCCCGCCTCAATTTCATGAAAGCGCAAAGAGAAGGGATCCAGACCAAAATCGATAAACTTCGGGAAAAACTCCAAGATCAAGAAGATTCACTCATCCTCGAGAAGACCTATGCCATGTACTATATGAAGAGGAAGACTCTGGAGGAAGCCAAAGCAGGCATTGTCGATATCGATGATTGCATTTCCAGAGCTCGAGAACTTGGGTTAACTGCTTGTGAAAATCTTCATGCTCGGCCCGTTGCAACCGACTCCTCGAGTATTAGTTTCGAGTATTCAGGAACCGAAGGGGAGACTGAAGAAGATGAAGGCCCCGAACAGTTAGTGGATCCTCCTTCCTCTACCGGGGGAAATGTAGATCCTTCTCTCCCTTTGAGTTCTGGCGGCAATGATGTATAATTTTTCTCTTTTTTCTGGTCTTTTGTAATTATGTCAAAACTTTTATCGAGTTTGGCATTTGATAAATGAAATAATTTTTTGCTAAAGTATTGTGCAAAAATATTCTTTTTATGCTTAGTTGATTAAAGCATCAGGTATATTTTTTCATTCGATAGTTTTTTTTATTCTGGGCATAAAATCTTCCGGAATCTACCATTTACAATGAGGGCTTCATAAGAGAGGGCCCTTATGTAGGTGCTCTTGAAGAGGACGTCTCCTGTTCAGTCCAGCACAAACATTTGAAGTTTTTGTTAACTTTCAAACGATAAAATTAACCCATCATTTGGACAAGAAATAAGATAAAAATAAAAAGGATTTTGTTTTATTCCCTCTATTTTTAAAAGTAAATAGGCATTCATTTCCTTGAGAAAATAAAGTTGCCAATACATGTGGCTAACTAGTACAACTTATTTTTACAGGGCTGATCATGCAGTCCCCGGTCATGATGCAACACTGATCCCGGTTCTCACAGTCCTTAGTTTTCGTGGCACTCCTGGTACCGTATCAGATATTATTCCCCCCAGTGTTCGAATGTGAAGCATGCGAATTCGAACACTGGAAGTCTTGTACCCAGATTGTTGCTTCACTAGTGGAGACAACTTGTGAACGATTAACTAAGCCTTTTTTAAATAATGGAAGGCAATGCTTGACATCGAGTCAAAGATTATTTAACCATTCACATAGTTGTTTACCATGGATGTCAAAATTGTAGTGCCTTGATATTTAAAGGTCTTGCCTTTTCCGATGACGCTTCCTTCATAGTATGATTTTCGTCACTGCCTCGTTAAAAACCTTGCTAGATAAATTCGATTGGGACAAAAACTTGTCGAAGAGAAAAAGAGTGCAACACATACTTCCAGTATTAGCAGGAACCATCAGAAATTATATCTTTTGAGGTGAGTCACATTCCAATTGCTGGGTAATTTAACTCCATCTTGATTTTCCAATTTATACGATCCTTTACCGATGATAGCTGAAACCCGGTAAGGACCTTCCGACGTTGGTCCCACCTTCCAGGCACTGACTTCCAGAGTGCTCTGAGTCACCTTCCTCAAAACCAAATATCCTACTTTGAAATAACGGAGATTGGCCCTGCGATTATAATACCTTACATCCTTTGATTTTGAGCCACCATCCTCACGTACTCCAAGTCCTGGTGTTCATCAAGCAAGTCTAGCTTTACCAGCAATGCTTCGTTGTCTGTTTCTTTGTTCGTTCGGGAAAACCTCAAAGTCGACTCCCTCACTTCCACGGGTATTAGAGCCTTCACGCTGTAAACGAGAGAGAAAAATGTTTCTTCCGTGCTTGACTTCACGTTGTTTGATATGCCCATAGCACTCCCTGTAGCTCATCAGGCCACTTACCCTTAGCATTTTCTAACTTCTTCTTAAGGTTCTGAATAATTACCTTGTTGGTCGATTTCGCATGTCCGTTAGCACTTTGGTGGTACGCTGAAGATGTATTTCTCTTTATTTTTTATCCTTCCAAAACTTTGTAATTTTTGAACCTATGAACTGCGGCCCGTTGTCATAAGCGATTTCCTTCGGTATTCCAAATTGGAAAATTATGTAGTCCCCTATGAAGTTGATTAATTCGCATTTTTCGATCTATTGGTAAGGACTAGCTTGAACCATTTGGTGAAGTAATCAGTTAAAATTTAAAGAAATCTTACCTTTTCGGGGCCAGGTGGAAAGGACCAACTATGTTCATCCCCCATTTCATGAATGGCCATAGGGACAGCAGGGACAACACCGAATGCAAAAGTTCTGCTGGTAGGTGCACCAATTGTACATGACGTTGACATTTGTCACTTTCTTGAATGAATGCCTTTGCGTCCTGTTCCATCTGAGGCCAGTAGTAACCTGCCTTGATCAACTTCAGAACTAACGAGTATGCACCAGAATGATTCCAAAAAATTCCTTCGTGAACTTCCCTCATCACGTAGTCCGCCTCTAAGGCCCCCAGACACCGGGCCAATGGTCCTTGGAACGACATGACCTTCTGTATCTACGAGACGGTAGCGAGCTGCTTTGGTCTGCAATACCCGGGACGCCTTGGGTCTTTGGGTAGTTTACCATGCCAGAGATACTCGATGAACTCGTTCCTCCAGCCCCAGACGAAGTTGTTTGAATTGACTTCACAGTAGCTATCCACATCCAACACCAAAGTAGAAGTTGGACGACAATACCGGAATTAGATCCTTTCACCTCTATGGATGACCCCAAATTAGCCAACGCATCTGCTTCCACATTTTCTTCCCTCGGAATATGGATGATTGACCATTCTCTGAACCGTGCAAGCAATGCCTGAACCTTGTTCAAATACTGGTGCACGTGTTCTTCCTTTGTGTCGAAAATATCATACACTTGGTTTACTACCATCTGGGAGTTGCATTTTATTTCGATGAACTCGGAGCCTAGTCCCCCGGCTAGTTCATGTCTTGCAACCAAAGCCTCATACTTGGCTTCATTGTTAGTTAATGGCTGCCTCAAGGTTTTCTCCGAGGGCATGATTAGAACTACCCCGAGACCGGACCCCTTTATGGTTGAAGCTCTATCCGTAAACAAGGTCCAAAATCCTGATGCCATTTCCGACACCAGCACTGCTTCCTTAGCTGCCAAGGGCATTTACCCAGGACTGAAATCGGCCACAAAGTCAGCCAAAACATGCGACTTGATTGTAGTCCTCGGTTTGTATTCAATGTCGAACTCACTAATTTTGACTGCCAATTTAACCAAATGGCCTGGAAATTTAGGCTTGTGCAGGACATTCCTTAAGGGAAAGGTTGTCACAACGGCTATCGGGTGGCACTGGAAATAGGGCCAAAGCTTTTGAGAGGCAACTACGAGAGCTAAGGCCAGCTTTTTGAGCTGCAGATAACGAGTCTCCGCTCCCGACAGTATTTTACTAACGTAATAAATAGGAAATTACGTACCTTTTTCCTCTCTGACCAAAACGGCACTTACCGCTATTTTCGAGACCGCTAGATCTATTAACAACTGCTCGCCTCCCCCCGATTTTGACAGTAACGGGGGGCTGGATAGGTACCTTTTTAGGCCTTTCAGTGCCTGTTGGCATTCCAAAGTCCGTACTAAATCGTTCTTCTTTTTTAGAAGTGATGACATTCTCTGAGGATCCCGAGATGAACCTACTTAGAGCCGCCAACCTTCCGATCAGTCTCTACACTTCCTTCTCAGTTGTCAATTGGTCTAGAATATCCTCGATAGATTTGATTTTATCAGGATTTACCTCGATCTCTCTTTGCGGGACCAGGAATCCCAAGAACTTGTGGAACCAAACCCGAATGCGCATTTCTCCAGGTTGAGTTTCATGTTATGCTTCCTCAGAATGTTGAAAGTTTCTTGAAAGTGTTTCAAATGATCTCTTACATTTAAAGACTTGACTAACATGTCAGCAATGTACTTTCATTGTTTTTCCTATCTTATTCTCAAATATTTTATTAACGAGCCTCTGATAAGTGGCTCCGGCATTCTTAAGCCCAAAAGGCATCACATTATAGCAATATTTGCCAAAGTTTGTTATGAAAGAAGTTTTTTTTCTAATCCTATGGGTTCATCTTGATTTGACTGTATCCGGAGTGAGCACCGAGGAAACTCATTAGCTTGTGTGGGGCCGTAGCATCACTCATTTGATCAATGTTCGACAACAGAAATGAGTCCTTAGGGCACACCTTATTTAAATCCTTATAGTCTACGCACATCCTAAACTTGTTATTCTTTTTTGGGTATTACAATTATTTCCGGATACTTTACCTCCTGGATCAAACCAATATTAAGTAATCGGGTTACCTCTTATTTAACAAACCTACTCTCGACCTCTGCTATTGGCATTTCTTTTGCCTTACCGGTGGGATGTTTGGATCCAGACTTAACTTGTGAGCTACTACCTCTAATGGGATACCTGTCATACCTGAGTGCGACAAGGCAAAGAAGCTAAAGTTAGCTTTAAGAAAGTTATAAATTCTAACCTGAGCTCAGGATTTAATCCTATCCCTAGATGAAACTTCCTTTCCAAGAATTCTGAAGTCTAAATATCTCAGAAGCTGATGAAATTCCGATGACTCCTCGCCTTTATCGTCTTCATTCGAAAAAGGGAGAAGGCATCAGTTCCTGTAATTGCTATATGTTGGAATCCTTCCCCTTGCTGCTAGAAATAGTCACCACGTTCATCTCCCTCGCCACTGGCTGGTCTCCTCTTATTTGCTTGACTCCCTCCGGTGTTGGAAATTTCAACAACTAATAATATGTTGAGGGTACAGCCTTCATCTCGTGTATCCACAGCCTTCCGAGGATTACATTGTAACCCATATCGCCGTCTACCACTTCGAATAGAGTGATCTTTTTCATCCCATCAGCGTGTGTGGGCAGCAAAATCTCTCCTCTGCTTGTCACGCTTGTCAAGTTGAAGCTAGCTAAGAGTTTTCTCGCCGGGATGATGCTCCCTGTTAACTTTGCTTGTTCCATAACTCTCTATTGGATGATGTTGACTGAACTTCCTGGATTAATTTTGATATCTAAAACTGAAGAAACTTATACAAGTAAAAAATCTCAAATAGCCTTGATTATGAGCCATATAATAATCATTATAAATAAGAACCATAATTCTAACAGTAGTTATTAATATTGACATAATAGAAGCAAGTGGGTCGATCAAGTATCTGAAGTCTAAAGAAAAATCATAATTGATGATCCAAGACCATACATATTGATAAAAGGAACTGCTATTTATTTGTTGAATAGATAGGTAGATTGAAAAAACCATGACTATGCTTAACAATATAACACTCTGACAAGCGCAAATACGGCAAAAACTTTTTGTTTCCATGGAAAAAGAATAAGTCTCGCTCCTATTAACATAGGGATTGGAAGTGGAATGAAAGGTATGATCCACGCATATTCAAATGTCTGTTCCATAAAAAAGTTTTGAATACTTAATGTAACGATTCGGCCGGTCGTTTAAGTATTTTAGCCCCATTTCCCTATTTATTGCCTCCTCTATATCATATTGTAGTTATGTGACTTGCCGGAGTGGTTGGTTTTAGTTTCGGGTGAGTTTCAGAGTGAAATGGGTCACTTAGTCCTAAGTTGGAAGCTTAAGTTGAAAGAGTTGGCCGGAGTTTGACTTTTGTGTAGACAATTCCAGAATGAAGTTTTGACGGTTCGATAGCTTCATATGGAGTTGAAGTAGGAGCATATTCAGATATTAATTTGGAGGTCCGTAGGTCGTTTTGGCTTGAATTGGCGAAAGTTAGAAAGTTGAAGGTTTGGAAGGTTGAGAAATTTGACCAGGAGTTGACTTTATTGATATTGGGGTCGGATTCCGATTCTGGGAGTTGGAATAGGTCCGTTGTGTCAATTATAACTTGTGTGCAAAATTTGGGGTCATCTGAGTTGCTTTGGTATGAATCGGCATTAGTTTTAGAAGTTGAATATTTATAGATTCAATAGGTTTTAATTAGGGTGCAATTCGTAATTCGAGGTTGTTTGATATGATTTTTGGCCTTGAGTAGGTTCGTTATGCGTCTTGGGATGTGTTGGTATATTTGGATGGGGCCCCGGGGGCCTCGGGTATGATTTGGATGGGTATCAGATTGAGTTTGGACTTAAGGAAATTGTTGAAGCTTGAAGCTTCTGGTGTGATCGCACCTATGTGGTTTTGGCCGCTGGTGGGAGACCGCAGAAGCGGCCATGGGGCCGCAGAAGCGATTTGGGCATTGGTGGTCTGTGACCGCAGGTGCGGCGTTCACGCACAGGTGCGCGACTGCAGATGCAGATTTTCCTCTGCAGAAGCGGATTTTGGTCTACTTCCCCACGATCGTAGGTGTGGATAGTTAACCGCATAAGCTGGCTCGTAGAAACAAGATTTGGTCTGCAAAAGCCGAGGTCTCTGGGCCTTAGTGGTGGCTGCACCGCGATGGCTTTTCCTTAGGTGTAGAGTCGCAGGTGCAACAGATTGGCTGCAAACCGGTAATCGCTGGGCAAAAATAGAGGGATTGAGGGTTTTATTTCATTATCCATAATTTAAGTTAGAGACCTCGGTTTTGGGCGATTTTGAGAGAGATATTCAAGGAGATGATCGAGGTAAGTGATCTTAACTCGGGTTTAACTATTTTACATGAATCTATCATTCTTTTTACCATTTAATTAGTGTTTTGAGTTCGAAAATTTGTGAAATCTTCATAAGCTATATTTTGAGGATTATGAAGGTGATTTGAGGTCAGAATTGAATAATTTTAGTATAGCTAGACTCGTTATTGGATGGGTGTTCGAACTTTGTAAGTTTGGTCGGTTCCTAGACGCAAACCCGGGGTTGACTTTTTGAGTTGACTTTTTGAGTTGACCTTTTGATTTTCTTTAAACTTTGCAACTTTATTATTCAGAATAGTTTCCTATGGTTTATATTTATGGTATAAAGTTATTTTAGATTTGAGCCATTCGGAGTTAGATATTCGCGGAGAAGACTTACTAATGGATTGAGTTAGCATGTTTTGAGGTAAGTATGTTACCTAACTTTGTGTGTGGGAATTACTCCTTAGGATTGGAGTGGTTTGTGTCATTTGTGGTACGTGAAAGCCGTGTACGCAAGGTGATGAGTGGGTACATAGGTTATATGTGGTAATTGACCGATTTAAGCTATGTAGATTCGTTTCATGCCTTTAATCGAATTGTCATAACATGTCATATTTATCATTGTTACTTCATCCTTACATGCTTTATTTGACATTGTTAATACTTGTGCCATTTCTTGTTATTTTCCCTACATGCTTAGTTGAAGTTTCTGTTTCCTTGTTGCCTTGTTAATTATTTGACCTTTGAGTTACCGTACTTAAAGCTGTTATTCTGAGAATATCTTATTATTAAGTTTCAGTGTTGAAGTTGCAAAAGTCGTGATCACATTGAGGCAAAGTTGTAAATTGTTGAAATACCATATTTGTTGAGCTATTCACTTTTAGTTGCTATTGTTGAGACTCTTATACATGTTGTGGTTGAGTCATGGGCTATTTATTGTGGAAAATTGTTATTTGTTGATTCTTTTGGCGAGTTGTGGTATTGGGCACTTGAGCTACGAGTTGTGATATGTTGTGATATTGATACGCATGCGGTGTTATAAGGATAGGGGTTGATACGCATGCGGTGAGATAAGGTGGGCTTGATATGCGTGTTGCAAGCAGGTGAACTACTTGAGGCCACGCGGTGTGATAAGTAGGGCTAAAATACAAGTAGTTATTTTGGGAAAAATAATTTCAAAACCAAATGTAAGGCTCCCTCGCTGAGATAAGGAAAGATTGTGATTGTGAATGTGAATGAGATACGAGGCGGTACCTCAGACGTGATTCTTGTTGTTATCTTTCATTTACATCACTTGTGTTTGTCAGCATCGTTTCCTTGGTATTCTTATTACGTATTTCTCCCTTGATGGCTTTATTGCCTTAATTTCAGTATGGCTTATCTTGTTGTACTCCATCATTGTGTCATTTCCTTGTTTCCATTATTATATTGTACCATACATGTTCGGCTTCTTTATTTATTACAGTAGGTATCTTGACCTGGCCGTGTCACTACTCTACCGAGGTTAGACTTGATATTTACTGGGTACCGTTATGGAGTACTCGTACTATGCTTCTGCACATCTTTTTGTGCAAATCCAGGTACCTCATACCAGGCTAGGCACGAGTGAGTTGAGCTTTCGGATCGGATACTTCAAGCTATACCTACCGGCATTCGTAGGCCTCGGAGTCACCCTCTATCCTTATTTCTTATTCACCAGATCTTACCACTTTTGAAAGGAGTCAATAAAAAGTCAAAATATGGACTAACTTAAACTAATTTAAAACTTAAAGCGTCATTGTATGGCAGAAGAAGCCCGTCAGCGTCGTCTTCCGTGAAGGTGATATTGTCTTCTGCAACCTCACGGAGTCTCTTGTTGTGAGTCACTGATATCTTTGTTTTCTTTGCTGCTGAAAATATTACTCCATTAACTTTGTTTCCCCCGAAAATCATGTTGATAGTCATCCCTGGTGACCCTTCTGCTATCTTCGAAGGCTCCACATTGTCCCGCTTCGGCCATAGTTGTTCTTGACTCGGTCACTAAAAAACTCTCTAAAATGACCATTTTTCAACAATTTCGCCACCTCTTCACGAAGATGTTGGTATTCAGTCCCATGGTATTCATACCATAAACTGGGATTCCTCTAGCTAGGATTGAATCGGATGGTCTTCGGAAGCCGTGCGTCTTTGATATTTCTCATTGCCGATACCAGCTCTACCAGGATAATGTTAAAGTTGTAATCTGATAACCTGGGATATGTGGAGTCTCGGGCCCCTGGCACCTCCTTCTCCTGTAACGACCTGCTATTCCGGCCACGATCGGCTCTTCTGTTGGAAGAAAGCCTATGCGATGATTGAAACCCTTTGTTGTTATGCCCATCGGTCCTTTCGTACGGTAGAAAATGAACTCTAGAGGATCGCGATCTGTATCAAAGTCGCTCTTAAACTTGTCCTGGTTTTTTTCCTGTCCTTGTCCTTTGGTTGATACCGAAGACCCGAGCTGATCGTCTTCTATCCTTATTTTTGACTCATTGGTTATGGACATCTGCTCATGTGGTTGCCTGAAACTTGAGGAAACTCTCCTTTAGTTTTTGCGAGACATCGGAACTCAGTGGATTTAGAACCTTTGTGAATGCCTCCACTACCCACTCATCTGGAACCGCCGGTAGCAGCATCCTTTCTTTCTGGAACTGGATCACAAATTCTCGCAGTAGCTCAGATTCACCTTGCACAATCCTGAATATGTCTGCCTTTCTAGCCTGAACCTGTCTTGCTCTAGCATGGGCCTTAATGAACGAGTCTGCAACCATTTCAAAAGAATCAATTAAATACTCGGTTAAGAGAGAGTATCATGTCAGGGCCCCCTTTATGAGAGTTTCACTAAACTTTTCCATAGAACCGACTCAATCTCATATTGAGCCAAATTGTTTCTTTCACTGTCGTGGTGTAGGTTGTGATGTGCTCATGCGGATCCGAAGTCCCATTGTATTTTGGTATGTCTGGCATCTTGAATCTCTTCGGAATTAGTTATGGTGCTGCACTTGGCTTAAACGGCAACTGTGTGTATTATTTTGAATCTGGACCTTTTAGCACTGGTGGCGCACCCAGAATTATATCCATCTGAGCGTGAAAGTCCTTCGCATTCTAATCTATCCATTTGTTCATTTCTCTTATGAACCTCATAATCTCGGTTTTAAAAGGATCACTCCCATTATTATTCCCAGGTCCGCTTCTGGTCCCTCCGGCTTCGTCTAAACCGACTTCAACCTTTGGGGTGTTGTTATCGATTCTCTAAGTCGTTTGATCTGCAGGAACACTGGGAGGGATCGGGGCCCCTTCCATTCGCGTTATTGTAGGCAGATGACGATGCTTGCTTTAAGTCCTTGATCACCCGATCCTACCTTGAAAGGTGATTCATGATTGCTTTTTGTTGTTCCCTCAGGAGTCTGACCGTTTCTACGACATGTTCCTCCTCCGCATCATCAGTAGTTGGTTCTCGCACATGCCAAAGAAACTGACTTTCACTAACCGGGGTCGTCTCATCCCCTTCATTGTGAGTCTCAATGATTGAGTCGTCACCTTGGGACAATTCTTCGCGTGCCTCAACGTTGCATGTGTTGTTGACATCATCAGCTGGCATATCTGGTTTTTACCAAGGAAAGAACCAAAACTTGTTAGTAATAAATGAATGAGTCAAAGCAATTGCGTAGCTGTCTATACCCCACGGTGGGCGACAAATTATTTTTTAATGAAATGGTACAGTTAAATTTGTTACGCGGTTTATAGACAAGTGAATCGATTTGATCCAAAAATGATAAAGAAATAGGATTAAAATTAAGATTGAACAGCCGAATTTAAAGAAGATAACAAGCCTGGCTCTAAATTCAGCGTTTCCGAGAGCAGAAGTGAAAATAATGACAAATTGATAAGAAAGTTGTTAGATTGAGAGCAAAATAGTAAAGTATAGCTCTTGAATGCGAATATTCTCTGTAGCGACCGCTCATTTAATGATAGTGAATATTCCCCGTTGATTGCTACCCGATTGTAAACCTTTGAACTTATCATCGACTACGTTCCCTTCGGAATTTATCCGGTACAGGTCACACACGTTGTATCCGGTATTAGTTGTTTCCTGACTCGTCCTTTGCCTATCTTTAATTTCACGTATCATTTTACGATTCGACCATCTGTTATCAACCAGTTTTACACCATGCAAAAACTACCTCCATTATTTTGGCCAAAAGAGTAAATACCAATTTTTAAAAGGTATCGAATCTGTCGTCTATGTTTATATTGCATGTGAGAGTCTTTCGATCTTTTAAAAAATAATGATTTTTCAATGTCTCGTCACCAACGACGTACCGAACAAAGATAACAAAATATATAAAAACGTAGCAAACATGGGATGGAATTGTTTCTCCGGGCGAAGGAATGTCAAGTTTGTCGTGTTATTTGGAAATACAGACATTCATTTTGGAGTTTAAATTATTCCATACACTCTGGTGCAAATTTTTTCACACTACCAAATCATTTAATAATTATATGTAACTTTTCATAATAAAAGGAACTAGTATTTACCTGTTACGGTTAAAATGCACTAACAGTTTAAAAATCATTTATAATTATATAAAACGTGAATTGATAACTTTAAAAGTATAAATACTTTTTATACTATTAGTTCATCCAAAAACTATTTAACAATAACTTTCTATAAAGCGCAGAAAATAATCTACAAGTCATCGTTAATAATTTACTACATTCGGGAATTAAATTAGCTACACCAATAATGTAAAATAGTTATACTATCAATTTATATTATTTGAATTCCTAATTTACCGATAGACTAATAGTGGAAAAAGTACTTCGTACTCTCGGTATATATATCTTAAGTTCAATTTAACTATAGTTTGGGTGAGAGTGTTGGTTGAGTCATTTCATAATATATCTTTGGCTTTCCAAGAGAATTAGGGTTAAGTAAAAGAACCAAAGAGTATGTGATTAGGTGAGGTTGTTGGTGTCCCTTTCTTCAAGAATCCACAAGGAATTAAAATATGAAAAAATATCCATGCATGCATGTATTCCAAAATAGTAAACTCCGAGAGCTTAGTTCCAAAAGTGGTTGGGTAAACTATGGTCCCCTTATTTTCCTACAATTTTTTATAACGAGCAAAAGATAGAGATACTTTTGGTTATAATAGATATGAGCAAAACTAGCTAAAATTTCAGATTGCATGTGCACCTACTGTGTATTTAAATACTCGTCACCTTACTATTATATTGTTTGTGTACGTACATTTGGTTGATTAAAGTGGATGTTGGTAGTACCATGTTGGATAGACATACTGTGGAGGTAAATAAAATCTTAAGATTGGCTTTTCGCTATATTTTTATACTCTTTTTTTCCCAACTTATATTTCAAACGATTTTAATGCATTTTTGTTCCAAAGACTATAACTGTAATAAGTCATTCGACATATGATGAGCCATATAAAGAATGAAATTAGCGACATATAATTTGAATATCCATGAATTCGGCAATTACAAGTTAGCAAAAGAATGAAATTCATCACTAGAGGCCACCTATCAATCTCAAAACTGCGTATCAATTTCAGAACTGCATTGCTTTCTGGATATACAGAAAATTAAAAGTAATTCTTTAAAAAAGACATTAATGTTACAGTCCATCAGAATAGAGAGAAGTACTACTACAGTTACTCTATTTTAACTATGGATACATATTCGATGAGGCACAGAGTCGCGCACCCTCAAAGGGGTGGTAAAAACTTAAGTATATCCGGTGTTTACATAAAATTGTATTAAGTAACTACAATAAGGTGTTAATTGAGGTAAGAATGCAAATTAATTAACAAATTTTTAGTGATAATAGTGTATATAAAATATACATACATATTGTTTCTGTACGTGTTAAACAAATATAAACAACAAATGCAAGTAAGTTCCTCTAACGCCATCGAAGCTTATAAGAGTCCCCTAACCTTTGCCATATAGTTGCCAATACAGTACATCAAACAACGGAATAATAGAGGAGTACTACTTATATAGAACAACAGTAATAGTGAGAATTTGCAAAAGGGGGACGTCCATTAGCATTTGGCAGTTAGCAGGGGACCCCAACCGAAAGAAGGAGAGTTTCTGCCTTTCTGGTGAAGTGACTGAGTCAGAAGACAGATATTCTACCTCATTTATTTATCTCTCTTTTGATTTCAATGGGAACTCTTATTTATTAGCACACCAATTCTATTTGTTGGAGAAAGGGTGTTTCTGTACGTACTACCCTGGGAGGAATTGAAGGGGACGACGAATTTCTGGAAATATGTGTGGCGCTGCAGTTTAGATATGCTAGTGGCAGCTATTACTATACGGTGTTTACATTAAATTACATTAATTTACGATGGTTAAATAATAAATTAAAATAAGAATATATATTAATTAATTATGATTTAATGATAATTATGTTTGTAAATACAGTATATATTATATATTTATTAAATTGATGTAAACACAATATACAAGTTAGCATTTATCCCCAATTAGCTACACGACATTGCAAGAGACACCAGCCACCTCTTGTCCTCAGCTCCTATTTCTATATATACTACCATTTCCATGTACAGAAGAACAATTCCAATTACTTTGTAAAATCAGATACAAGTTACTCGGTCCATTTCAGTTTATGACATAATTTGATTGAGCATAAAAGTATTTTAAAAAAATCTGAAATATGTGATTTAAATATGTCATAATAATTGTGTGACTATAAAAACTTGTCATATGTCATTAAAGGTGAATTAAGTTAAACTATTTTTAAATTTAAAAAAATTATTTTTTTAAACAAATTAAAAAAAAAATTACAATCACATAAACTGAAACGGAGGGAAGAATACATTAGCTACTGATGATGAATGCCACATTACTTTGTACAATGAAATTTAGCTACTGATGAATGCCACATTACTTTGTATAATTAGAATCAAATTTAACACTACTGTTGTACAATATACTCATTTTTACATTTACACATTTACGAATATCAAAGTTTAAACTATGAATTCTCAAAATTTGTCACTAATATCTCTTCTTCTTTTTTTTATGTTCTAAAGTAACACTATCAAAGATCTCAATGCGGCTGCTTAACTTGGGATTTATAAAACCACACAAATACGCATCCAACAATATTATACCATATATATAAATAATACTTCCCTCATTTTATATTTAGTCAGTTTTTTAGTTTAATATTTGTATACGGTCGAAATCAGGTTCGAAACGCGAAGGGTTGAAGATTGACCCCGAGTTTCATCGAAGCAGAACATGAGGTTAGAATGTCTGTCCTCGAAAACACTGAGTCTGTGATTCAGAACCGATCCTGACCCCGAACATGGTCGAGGAAAGATCGTCGAACCAAAATAACGGAAGGCCAAAATATCCGTAACAGGTCGAGTATCACGGCGGGAATCTCTGCACGAATCAATGGAACCGCTTAATTAGCAAATCAGGAGTTTTTTACCTTATACAGAATTGTACCTAAAGTAGGATTCCTCTACTATATAAAGGGGGATCTAATTATTTTTACGGGGCATTCCTTATCATTTAAAAAAGCAATATACTGATCTCTTTAGCGATTATTGTCTGATTATTCTTTTTCTGACCCCGATTGCAATGTTTCTTGACCCAAGGGCAATCAACCTATAAGGCCAACACTGTCTAACTTGTGTGGTTTGTATTTATTTTTTATCATTAATTTTAATTCAATTTGGTTTCTCATTTTTGTATCAAATTAGATCACATATCCTTAAAACCGTGAATAAATTCAATTGTTATTCGATTTTGAGGATAAACAATTTGGCACCTACCGTGTGGCTAAGGATAATAGTGTTTAATTGATACAAATTTCCATAACACACACTGCTTCACTCTTGCTCTTTGAAGTGTCTTTAATTCCAGGCGGTAATACAGAAATGTCAAACTCTCAATCGGCACCTCTGCATGTTGACAGAGAGTCCGGTCACCAAAGTGAAAATAACAACATAGCGCCTGGTAACGAGATCCCGATTGCAGATCGTGTTGACACTAATTCACACGTGGCTGTTAATGCGGACCCGCCTACCGACCCCGAAAATAGCATTCATAAAGGAGTCTGATCGGTAACTCGAAACCCCCCAAAATGTTGAAGGGGACGGGATCAGCCTACGAATAATCTTTGAAATGTTGTAGGCTCAATAGGCAGCGATAACTCAGTTACAAAACCGAAGCCATATACCGAATAGGGTGGAGCCCGGCCCTTCCCGAGAAATTACCCGCAGGGACAAATTAATCGTAGGAAGGCCGAATGAATATGAATCGGGGGCGAACCCAGAAATTATAAAAATGCTCGAGGAGCTGACAAAACGGATAGAATCAGGGGAGAAAAAGATCGAGGCAAACAACAAAAAGGTGGAAACCTACAATTCTAGGGTAGAACAAATCCCAGGAACACCCCCGTGTTAAAAGGGCTGGATTCCAGGAAGTTCGTGCAAAAACTTTTTCCACCAAGCACGGCTCCAAAATTAATCCCCAAGAAATTCTGTATGCCCGAAGTACCCAAGTATAACAGAACGACAGACCTCAACGAACATGTAACCTCGTATACATGTGCTATCAAAGGGAACGACCTGGAGGACGATAAGATCGAGTCTGTTCTGTTAAAAAAAATTTGGGGAAACTCTGTCAAAGGGAGCTATGATATGGTACAACAACTTACCTCCTAATTCTATTGACTCAATTGCTATGCTTGCAGATTCTTTTGTAAAGACACACGCAGGTGCCATCAAGGTAGAAACCAAGAAATCAGACCTTTTCAAAGTCAAACAAAAGGATAACGAGATGCTCAAATGGAACGAATGGATCTGCCGCCAATCGCTGATGATTGGAATGTTCAAGATTTCACTCAGGGACTCAATATTTGAAGCTCGGTGGCTTCACAGCAACTAAAATAGAACTTAATAAAATACCTGGCTGTTACATAGGCTGACATACATAACCGGTATCAATCGAAAATCAGAGTCGAAGATGATCAGCTTGGGGCCCCTTCGGGGTCCGTCTATCCCGTTAGAGCTCTTGACAAAGTCAAAAGAGATATCGATCACGAACCAAGATCGAACAAGGATCGATATCAGCCATATCATGGAGCTAGAAGAATCAGTGGATTCGGCTGGAACCCCCATAAGAAATGAAAGGAGAAATGACTGAGGCCAAAGCAACCGGGGACTCATGACCAAAAGCAGCTTCGATAGGCCCATCGGGCATAAAGAAGCACCGAGGCTATCAGAGTACAACTTTAATGTTGATGCTGCCACTATTGTATCAGCTATCGGGCAACAAAAATACCAAATGGCCTCTACCTCTACAATCTGATCAAACCCAAAGGGATGCTAACCAAATATGCAAATATCATGGCACTCACAATCACAAAACGGAAGATTGTCGGCAACTGAGAGAGGAAGTAGCCCGACTATTCAATAATGGACATCTTCGAGAATTCTTGAGCGACCGAGCCAAGATTCATTTCAGGAACAGGAGTTCTGACAGACAGACGGGGCAAGAAGAACCTCAACACGTCATCAATATGATCATCGGTGGAGTTGATACCCCTCAGGGGCCAGTGTTTAAATGCACCAAAGTATCCATCACCAAGGAGAAACGAACTCGGGATTACATACCAAAAGAAACTTTATTTTTCAACAACGAGGACGCGAAAGGGATTATACAGCCCCATAATGACGCATTGGTAATATCTGTACTCGTACATAAAATTTGAGCTAAATGTGTGTTAATCGATCCAGGTAGCTCGACCAACATCATTCGATCAAGGGTCGTGGAGCAACTCAGTCTACTAGACCAAATCGTTCCTGCAGTTCGAGTTCTAAACGGATTCAACATGGCATGTGAAACCACTAAGGGTGAGATAAAATTAATGGTAAATAATGTTGGGACCATACAGGAGGCTAAATTTTATGTAATCGAAGGAGACATGAGGTACAAAGCCTTGTTCGGAAGGTCATGGATCCATAACATGAGGGCGGTGCCTTTGACGCTATGCCAGGCATTGAAATTTTCGACACCCGACGGGGTTAAAACGTTCTACGGGGAACAACCGGCCGCAAAAGAAATGTTCACGATTGAAGAGGTGACGTCGGCATCTACGGTTCCAACATCGAAAAGCCCAAACCAAGTGATCGAAGACAGGACGAAATAGCAGTCACTGGTACCGTCCTCGGCAGATTCGAACAAACGAGTGTATGTCGAGGATGATGATTATGGGATTCCCAGATCTTTTATAGCCCCTGATAATTTCTCCACTAAATCGACGGTCGAGAAAATGGAACAATTCATATTACGAAAGGACTTGCCCGATCGAAAGGTATACTTAGGCACGGGGCTGAGCTCCGAGCTTAGGATAAAACTCATTCAATTTCTTATAGCTGACGAACACTATTTCGCTTGGTCCCACCTCGATATGACAGGTATCCCATCCGAGATAACCACTCACAAGTTGAGCCTGGACCCGAAGTTCCATCCGATTAAACAAAAAAAGAGGACCCAGTCTGAAATCAAGCATGCTTTCATCAAGGATGAGGTATCTAAACTTCTTAAAATAGGGTCTATTCGGGAGGTCAAATACCCGGATTGGTTAGCAAACGTAGTGATAGTCTCAAAGAAATGGGATAAATTAAAATGGGGTGTAGATTATAAAGATTTGAATAAAGCGAGTCCCCAAGACTCTTTTCTCTTGCCCAACATCGACCGCATGATCGATGCTACGGCCAGCCACGTGAGCCTTAGTTTTCTCGATGCTTATTCCGGGTATAACCAAATACGGATGGACCCGGATGATCAGGAAAAAACTTCCATCATCATAAATATGGCACATACTGTTGTAACGTAATGCCTTTTGGATTAAAAAATGATGGTGCCACATACCAATTCCTAGTGAACCGAACATTCGAGAAACAAATAAGGAAGTCAATGGAGGTTTACAGGAGCAACTTAGTCTACTAGACCAAATCGTTCCTGCAGTTCGAGTTCTAAACGGATTCAACATGGCATGTGAAACCACTAAGGGTGAGATAAAATTAACAGTAAATAATGCTGGGACCATACAGGAGGCTACATTTTATGTAATCGAAGGAGACATAAGGTACAAAGCCTTGTACGGAAGGTCGTGGATCCATAACATGAGGGCGGTGCCTTTGACGCTATGCCAAGCATTAAAATTTTCGACACCCGACGAGGTTAGAACTTTCTACGGGGAACAACCAGCCGCAACAGAAATGTTTGTGATTGAAGAGGTGACTTTGGCATCTACAGTTCCAACATCGAAAAGCCCAAACCAAGTGATCGAAGACAAGACGAAATAGCAATCACTGATATCGTCTTCGGCAGATTCGAACAAACGAGTGTATGTCGAGGATGATGATTATGGGATTCCCAGATCTTTTATAGCCCCTGATAATTTTGCCACTAAATCGACGGTCGAGGAAATGGAACAAGTCATATTACGAGAGGACTTGCCCGATCGAAAGGTATACTAGGCACGGGGCTGAGCTCCGAGCTTAGGATAAAACTCATTCAATTTCTTATAGCTAACGAACACTATTTCGCTTGGTCCCACCTCGATATGACAGGTATCCCATCGGAGATAACCACTCACAAGTTGATCCTGGACCCGAAGTTCCATCCGATTAAACAAAAAAGGAGGACCCAGTCCGAAATCAAGCATGCTTTCATCAAGGATGAGGTATCTAAACTTCTTAAAATAGGTCTATTCGGGAGGTCACATACCCAGATTGGTTAGCAAACGTAGTGGTAGTCTCAAAGAAATGGGATAAATTAAAATGGGGTGTAGATTATAAAGATTTGAATATAACGTGTCTCAAAGACTCTTTCTCTTGCCCAACATCGACCGCATGATTGATGCTACGGCCGGCCACGAGAGCCTTAGTTTTCTCTATGCTTATTCCGGGTATAACCAAATACAGATGGACCCGGATGATCAGGAAAAAACTTCCTTCATCACTAAATATGGCACATACTGTTATAACATAATGCCTTTGGATTAAAAAATGATGGTGCCACATACCAATGCCTAGTGAACCGAACGTTCGAGAAACAAATAAGGAAGTCAATGGAGGTTTAAATTGGCAACATGTTAGTTAATTCCCTAATAGCAGAGGATCATTTAAGACATTTGCAGGAAACATTAGTATACTGAAGCAGTACAACATGAAGCTGAACCCAGAAAAATGTGCGTTTGAAGTTGGATCGGGTAAGTTCCTCGGATTCATGGTACGCAATTTTCAATGTACTATGTTAGTAGAACCTTAGGCGAAGCTGAAACTAGGTACCTCCACCTAGAAAAACTGGCGCTCGCTTTATTAAGTGCCTCTAGGAAGCTGAAACCGTACTTCCAATGTTATCCCATATGTGTCGTAACGACTTACCCATTAAGGAATATTACGCATAAGCCCGAGCTCTCGGGCCAATTGGCCAAATGGGCCATAGAAATAAGTGGATACGACATTGAGTATCCACCTCAGACCGCCATTAAGTCTCAGATTTTAGCAGACTTCGTGGCCGATTTCACACCGAACCTAATACCCGAGGTCGAAAGAGAGTTGTTGATTGACTCAGGAACTTCCTCGGGAATCTGAACTCTCTTCACGGATGGTGCCTCAAATGCAAAAGGGTTCGGACTTGGCATCGTATTGAAGCCACCAGAAGGTAATATAATTAGACTATCTATTAAGACTGTGAAATTGACTAACAACGAGGCCGAATATAAAGCCATGATTGCAAGCCTTGAACTAGCCAAGAGCTTGGGGGAGGAAGTGATCGAAGCCAAGTGCGACTCCCTTCTTGTGATAAACCAAGTCAAAGAAACATTTGAGGTCAGAAAGGAACGAACGCAAAGGTACTTGGATAAATTGCAAGTGACATTACATCGGTTCAAAGAATGAACTTTACAACATGTACCTCGGGATCAAAACAGCGAGGCCGACACCCTCGCTAACTTGGGATCGTCGGTCGAAGATGACGAATTCAACTCGGGGAAAGTCGTATAACTTATGAGGTCAGTAGTGGAAGAAGGCCACGCCGAGATCAATTTGACGAGCCTAACTTAGGATTGGGGGAACAAGTACGTAGAATATCTCAAATCCGGTAAACTTTCCTTTGATCCAAAAGAGTCAAGGGCCCTAGGTAGAAAGGCGGCCAGATTTAGCCTGTCCAAAGACGAAATCTTGTCCAGGAGAACATTTGATGGCCCACTCGCGATATGTCTGGGACCGGGCGATACTGAGTACATTTTGAGGGAAATCCACGATAGTACCTGCAAGAATCATTCAGGTGTCGAGTTATTGATTCGAAAAATAATCAGAGCCGGTTATTATTGGATCGACATGGAAAAAGACGCAAAGGAGTTCGTTCAAAAATGTGATGAATGCCAAAGACACGCCCTGATGATCCATCGACTCGGGGAGATGCTCCACTTAATTTTATCATCATGGCCGTTCATGAAGTGGGGAATGGACATCGCTGGCCCTCTTCCGTGGGCACCAGGTAAAGCTCAATTTATACTATCTATGACTGATTATTTTTTTAAATGGGTGGAAGATCAGGCATATGATAAAGTTGGGGAAAAAGAGGCCATCGATTTCATTTGAGATCACATCATATGCCAATTTGGAATGCCAACCGAGATCGTATGCGACGACGAAAGCAATTCAGCAGTAGCAAAGTAACCAAATTCCTCGAAGGTCACAAGATCAAAAGGATCCTATCGACACCCTACCACCCTAGTGGGAATGGACAAGCTGAATCTACCAACAAAACCATACTCCAAAACCTCAAAAAGAGGTTAACCGATGTCAAAGGGAGATGGAAGGAAATGTTACCCGAAGTCCTATAGGCATACCATACGACCGCGAAGTCCAGCACCGGGGCCACCTCGTGCTCTCTTGTTTATGGCACCGAAGCTTTGATGCCGGTTGAGGTCGGGAAGCCAAGTATCAGATTTCGATATGCAACGAAAGAATCGAACCACAAAGCCATGAAAACAAACCTAGAGTTGTTAGATGAAAGGCGCGAAGCCCGCCCTTGTTCGGTTGGCTGCCCAAAAGCAACGGATCGAGAGGTATTACAATAGAAGGGCCAACCTTCGATACTTCAACATCGGGGACTTAGTACTAAGAAAGTTCACGTCGAACACACGGAGTCCGAATGAGGGAAATCTAGGACCGAACTAGGAAGGACCTCATCATATCATCGAAATCATCGGAAAGGGATCCTACAAGCTCAAAACAATAAACAGTAAACAACTACCGAACAACTGGAATATAACTCACTTAAAGCGGTATTACTGCTAAGGTACGGTCTTGTTCTTTATTTTTTATTTATATTATAAACTAATGCTTGCAGGTAGCAAACAAGGGACCATACGAGATGTTAGGTCTAAAAGCATGCGTTACACTCTTTTTCCCTTGGACCGGTTTTGTCCCAAATAGGTTTTACGGTAAGTTTTTTAACGAGGCAACAAGTAAATCGTGCTAACTTAGATTCGAAGGCCGGTAACAAATCTGTGATAACAGTATTCGAGGCCTTTCTTCGATCTACCCCGAATACTGGGGGGACACTTTAGCATGGAAAGAAACTTCAGGATTGAAAGGTTGAAGATCAATAAGATTCAATGTAAGGGCCAAACGGTCAAATAAACCGTGCTCACATAGACTGCTCGAACCATGACATAAAACTTGTACACATACATTACTATTATGCACAAGAATAAAGAGAAGTCTATTCTTTGCTGACGTCGTGTATTTTAAAACTTTTCCTTTAAATTTCTTAAGGAATTCCCTGCTTACGATCCCCTGAAGGTAACGAGCCCAAGGGCCGCCTTAACTGAGTTCGAATAATCGCTCTCTCACTCAGGGAGTGCCGTCCAAAAAACAAACTCAGACGGTCTAAGTTATTAGATCTCGGGGGAATAAGACCTATTAGGCAACCTCTGAACTTTAAAGGCTAAGGCCATTTCGGGTGAACGAAATCCGAGGCCACGAAGCTTATTTGGCAATGCGCAAATTAAAAGGCTAAAGACATTCCGGGTTAACGAAATCCAAGGGCACGAAGCTTATTTGGCAACGCTCGAATTAAAAGGCTAAGGCCATTTCGGGTTAACGAAACCCGAAGGTACAAAGCTTATTTGGCATTGCCCGAACTATAAAGGCTATGGCCATATAAAAATGGCTCAGAGATGTCTGAAGGCCGCAACAAAAATAACAATGCATTGAAATTTCTTAAACAGTTCTAAAGGCTACACTCGGTAGATTAATAGAACTAAGCTACTTTGGGGAAGAAAGTTTTTGGTAACACCAATTCCCCACGATGCCTCGAAATGAAATAATCTTATACGCAAGACTCGTTGAGCCTTCGAACACAACCTTACTATTTCATGCTAAGGCATTTCGATCTTTGCGAATACAAATAAAAAAGCAAAGAAAAATTTTGAAAGCTATGAAAGGCAAGCCTTACAAAGGCCTAGCGGCCTTGATACACAAGCAACTTGATCTTGACTGGGTCCCGCCTTGTTATCGGGATTTTCGAGGTTTCCTCATTCTTCGGACCCGACTAAACCCTTGGAATCATCCTCTTCGGGATAGGCCAATTTTCTGGCCTCGGCTTCAGACGTCTTGGCATCCTCAATCACCGGAGATAAGTCAAAACCCCAAGCGTGGACTACCTTGAGGGCCTGCCTACGAGAGTGCCACTTCATATGCTCGACCATATTTTTTGATTGGTCTTGAGCCGCCTCGGCATCAGCCTTGTACTGAGCCACCATTTCATCAGCTTCGGCTTTGATCATGGCGGCTTCCAACTTGGCCATTTTAAGCTCCTTCGCTAGATTATCACGATCTGAGACAACCAAACCAACCGGGATTGAAGCTTCTCGGCCCTTTTGGTCTGGGTATCGACTTTTTCCTTTGCCGCTCTTAGCTGGGTTTCTACTGAAGTTAGTTGTGTCCGAGCTGCCTCTTTTTCCAAGGCTAGACGATCCATCTTGCCCCTTCATTCATCGGCCTCAGCTTTAACCACATCCATCTCAGTTTGAAGCTGATCGATCCTATCGAGTTTTTGCTGGACCTGCGTATTTTGACCATCTGTCATTGAATCGAATTCTTCATCACTCACTTCGAAAACTTTTACCTGCTCGACCAAGTCGGCATGATCCTTCTGAGCAACCTCCAGCTCTGCACGGAGGCTCTTAGCCTCCCCTTCGAGTTGTTCTTTGAGAAGTTTAAGGGTGTCTTTATTCTCAATAAGTTCCAGAGTCTCGGCCTCGTGGCGTTTGAACTCTTCCTGGTATCTGAAAAAAGCCTCGTGGTGAAGTACCGAGGCCTGAAAGCACAAAGGAAAATGTTACGATTGCTTACGATAAAATCTAAGTACATAATAAAGGATATCCCCAGTTACCCAATTTAACGCCTGTTGAGCTTCGTTGAATAGGCAGGGCACTTCCACCTTGTTCATTTTGGCTTGATCTTCTTCGGTCACTAAGCACTGAAGGTAACTGGCTACCCCTACGAGGGAGGAAAGAAACCGGGCATCCTCGGGAAGGGAAAAAATAACGGTGCGTTTTCGATCAGGATATGTGCTCGGGGCAGGGAATCGATCGACCAATTTCAGACTAAAAGAAGTCCTGCTTGTTTCAGAGGGTGAGCTCTTCCTCGGTATCTCTAAATCACCGAACCCAATAGCATCCTCCATGGCCATCGAGTCTATACCGTCGAAAAATCATGGAAAGGGTCTTTCGATCTGTGGACTTCCTCGAGGGAGCGTTCTTTTGCTACTTGGGCCTCATTAAACATTGAATCTATGAACAAAGGCAAATCGACGATCTCAGTCGGACCAAGTGCTCCCTTCGGCGTTTTCCTCGTATCAAGGGAAGCCTCAGCTCCTGCCCCCAGCTCGGCTTTTCCGACTTGATGAACTTCCGCTTCACCTACCCCTGGTTCGGAGGCTCCTTGCCCTTCGAGCTGGGATGACACACTGGCCACTAGGTCAAAGTCTTCATCCTCTCCCTCGGACTCATCCCTCAATCGATGGAGCAAATCCGGGGACAATGATCGACCGTTGGCACTCCCTTTGGGCTTACGCGCCAATCTTTTTTGTGTCCTCTTATTCTCGAAGCCCGGAGAACTCGGAGCCCTTTTCCTTTTCTTCACTTTATCTTGCTTCTAAGTAGGAGGCTCGACGTAAGTATCATCATTCACGGGCGGAGGCCTCATTTCAACATCTTTTGATAAACCTGCAAAAAAGAAGCAAAGCAAATCAAAAATCGACGGTGTAAAAATTAAGTCGAGTGTAATTTAAAGAGAAAATCTCACCATGAGACCGCGCCTCCCATCGGTCCTTCGAAAGCTCGCGCCATACGCGATCGGAATATGGTTTTTGCAATACGATCCCCTTGACCCATTCCTTGAGTCGAGGAACTGCTTCCGGAATTCGAGCGACGACTGCATCATAGAAAATTGATAAGAAGAAGAACAAAAGGGAAATGATGAACAAATTCCTAAAGGCAAAGGTATACTTACGCTTCATGTTCCATTTTTCAGGGAATGGCATGTCCTCGGCTAGGATGAGGTCCGATATTTTCACTCGAACAAATCGGCCCAACTAACCTCGGTTCCAATCCTCGTCGATACTTGAGAACGGAGCCTTACTGGCCCAACGGGCAAGTTTTATTAGCCCCCCTCGATAGATTCGGGGACTGTACAGACACATGAGGTGATCAATTGTGAAAGGACACCCTTCGATCTTATTTACAAAAAAGCGGAGGAGTATAACTATCCTCGAGAAAGAGAGATGAATTTGGCCTAGTGTCACCTGTACCTTTTACAAAAGGCGATGATGACCGGGTCCAAATGGCCCAACGTCAACGGATAAGTGTAAACACTTAAAAAATCCTCCACGTGGGTAGTGATTGCTTCCTCGGGCGCGGGAACCACCACGCACTTGACGATCCAGTTGAAGTCCTCCTTGACCTTATCGAGAACACTGTCAGTGACCGAAGAGACGTACTTCGAGACCGGTTCACATCGGCTCGGTTCGAGGAAGTTTTCTCAACCTTGAAATCGGCTCTGGTTGGACACCCCGAGGGGATGAACATCTTTAGGAGAGGTTTCGGTATTGGCTCCTCGGTGACAACAGGCGAAAACGTTCTCAGTTGGTTTCGAGGTAAAAGGAATTTCTTTTTGGGAAACAGATTTTGAGGTCTTTGCCATTACTTTTGAATAGAACAGAAAGAAAAAAGATGTTATAATTCGCAGATAGCTTACGATGGCTTTCAGAATACCAGCAGGCAAGAGGTTTTTAAGATGAGAGTGATGAAGTTTCTTTAAAAGCACAAGTATTTGAATGTGGAAGTTTCAAAGAATGGATAAGGAGGGTATTTATAGTTTCTCAAAACAGCGGTTCATATCCTGAAATGGCAGACCGTTAACTGACATGCATTTAATGCTTTAAAGGATGCATCGATGGGACGTTTCTACTATTCATATCACTTAGGTCATAAGTCTGTCGTCACTCGTCAAAGTAAGAATCAGGAGCTCGTATGGTGAGAATCTGAGGCTCATATCGTTTCTCGTCATTACTCTCCGAAAAATGAGGGGACTATCACGATCGAAATCGAGCTCGATTATTACAAGGCAGATCGGGCTCGGAACGCGAAGGATTGAAGATTGACCCCGAGTTTCATCGAAGCTGAACATGACGTTAGAATGTCTGTCCTCGAAAACACTGAGCCCGTGATTCAGAACCGACCCTGACCCCGAGCATGCTCGAGGGAAGATCGTCGAACCAAAACAACGGAAGGCCAAAATATCCGTAACAGGTCGAGCAACACGGGTGGAATCTCGGCACGAATCAATGGAACCGCTTAATTAACAAATCATGAGAGTTTTTACCTTATACAGAATTGTACCTAAAGTATGATTCCTCTACTATATAAAGGGAGGGTCTAATTATTTGTACGGGACATTCCTTATCATTAAAGAGCAGTATACTAATCTCTTTAGTGATTATTATCTGATTATTCTTTTTGTGAACCCGATTGCAACGTTTCTTGGCCCAAGGGCAATCAACCTACAAGGCCAAGACTACCCAACTTGTGTGGTTTGCATTTATTTTTTATCATTAATTTTAATTTCAATTTGATTTCTCATTTCTGGATTATCAAATTAGATCACATATTCTTAAAACGGTGAATAAATTCAACTGTTATCTGATTTTGAGGGTAAATAATATTCTTATTATCTTACTGATATTTTCTTTTATAAATGACATTACATGTTTAAAATTATTGGATTCGAAGCATATTATATTTTGACACATTATCCCGCCTTTTAATTTAAGATTAGATGATCAAAAATCTTATTTACATTATTAAACTCCATCACCACCGCCTTCACAAACAAAAGTAGTTAACTAATTAAAGCAAAAACTACTTAGTGTAGCTAACTTATATACTATATATTTATTATTCATAACTATATTTTCAAAGGATTACCATTAGTAGTTATATTTGAATTGTATAGTTATATTTGAATTGTATAGCATATTCACTTATATTTTTGTATCCCGAGGGAGGAATTTCTCGACAAACCTCTATATTTCTGCATTTCACCTTGATTTTGCACCATGTATGTATTTTCCAGGTATGGGATGTATTTTTTTTTTTTTTTTTTTT